>JANEYF010002574.1:55000-300679 GCA_029963845.1 Rhamnusium bicolor | reverse complement strand
TTTGAGGTGTGCTGTGTTTTTGTGCTCTCTCTGAAATTCTCATAGTTTTAGTGAATTTAATAAATAATAATTAATAGGTGAAATACTTTTACCTGTGTTAAAGACTAAATGCTTATAAGCTTGCAAATTCGACTTTTTTATTTGAACATATAACGTTTTTATTCATTTGTTTATTACGTTAAATAACGTCAAAATACGCTTATCAGTGGGCAGGAATGCCAGGAATGTGTTCATCTTTTTTCTGATCCACTGTGCGCGAGTGAATAAGTGGATGGGCGTAGCCGAACGTCACTTAATTTTTAACACAGACTCTGTGATATCTAACCCGCGAAGCGTGCAGTTAATCCTGACATGCCCGCAGGTGATGATCCTCCAAATACTAGACTGCGTAAAGCGGGTACTTCAAATTCAAATTCGTCATGTGGTTGCTCTGCAGTCGTCAACAGCTTAACAACTTTAATAAATGACCTAAAAGTAAAACTTGATGCATGTCACAAAATTATACAGGCTCAAGGCAATGATTTACAGGAGCTAACCAACATAGTAAACGAAATAAAACAAACCCAAGGAAGCCAGGCTGACAACAGAATTGAAGCTGGCGCTACCCCTTCTTATAGTCAGATGTTAAAATGCCGCAAACCCACGTCTCAAGAACAAACTTTGCTGGTTAAAGCGCAGTCTACACAGCATGGTAAAGATTTAATCTCCAGAATTAACAACTAAAATTAGGCCTGATGAACTAAAGGTGGGTGTAAGAATAGTTAAAACTACTAAGGACGGCAGAATGTTACTCAAATGCGAAAATAGCTCTGACCTGGAGAAGGTTAGGACCAGTATAGTTGAAAGAATGGGTGATAAGGTTACAGTAGCCATTCCCTCCAAGCTTAATCCACGCATTAAAGTTTGTAATATTCATAAGAACTTGCATGTAGAATCAAACGAAAATATCATACAAAAATTGCTCGCGCAAAATAACGTTGTTAAAGAGGGCCTTAGTGTAAAAATTGTACACAAATCAAAAATTATAAAAAATTTTTCTACATTATTCTCGAGGTGGATCCAGTCACGTATAACACATTCATTGGTAATGAAAAAGTTTCCTTGGGATGGAACAGATGCCCAGTTCGCGAGCATGTATCTGTTACGAGGTGCTTTAAATGTTGCAAGTATGGTCATATAGCGTCAAATTGTAATCTAAACTTTGTTTGCCCATTATGTAGCGGAGACCACAAAAAAGATGATTGTGTGTCTCAAATTTTTAAGTGTATAAATTGTTGTGCTCTAAAGGAAAAAAATTATTTAAATATTGATGTAAACCATTCTGTGTTTGATAGGGAGTGCTATACTAAATTAAGAGAGCTGCAGCGTAGCAAGGTCAATTATATTACTTAATTGTTATATTTATTTCTATTAATTTATATAAATTTAATTTATTTTTCTCACAAAGTTAGTCTTTTTACTAGATACAGGCCCGTGTAAAATCTCAAATATAATGACCTCCTTATCTGAATATGATATTCTTACTAATGATGACCACAACCTTTTAGTTGCACATGTAAATTGTCGTTCTATTATAAATTCTTTTGTTTGTTTGAAAGACTACATTTTAATGCAGAGTTTTGATGTGATAGGGGTCACAGAAACGTGGCTTAAGCCTAATATACTAACAAATGCAGTTGACATTCCGGGGTACACTTTCCTACGGAATGACAGGATTGAGAAAAGAGGAGGGGGAGTTGGAATATATATAAAAAAGGAATTAAATATATTTCTCTCATGGAAAAAATCCCAGAAAGCCAAAGCCCTGAAACTTTTGAACATACTTGGGTGGAAATTAACTACAATAGACAAAAAATTTACGTTAGGAGTAATTTACAAACCACCTAATGTAAGTAATAATAGTCTTAGTCACTTAGACGATATTTTGTCAGTTTTGTATCCAAATTCCGACGAATTATTACTCGTAGGTGATCTAAATATAAATATGCTCAATATAAACACTCCTGAATGCAAATATTTAAACAACATATTAGAAAGCTATAATATAAAACAAATTATCATTGATCCAACTCGCGTTTCCGCTATCTCTGCGACCCTCATTGATATAATCGCGGTAAGTAATTTTGAAAAAGTATGTAAATCTGGTACGGTAATTCTACCCTCAATTAGTGATCATCTGCTCACATATTGTTGCATCGATTGTCCTCCGTGTAAGAAAATTCCTAAAAAAATAAGAATACGTGATTTTAAAAATTTTAATATCGATGAACTAAAATATCTGGCGTCACAAATTGACTGGTCGGAAGTATTATTGATAGACGATATAGACTCAAAAGTTCTATGGTTAAACCGCACTTTAACTCTCTTATTAGACACATGTGCTCCTTATAAGTATATCAATATTACTAGGAAATCGCCTCCCTGGATCACGGACAACATAAAATTCATGATCAAATTAAGAAATCGTGCATTTTCAAAATATAAATCATATAGGCGTAAACCAAATTGCGACATAGACGTGTTGAACAGTAAGTGGATCTATTACAAGCAACTTCGCAATCTAGTCACATCGTCAATCAGGTTAGAAAAAAGAACATATATTGAATATAGATTAAGAACGCAAAAAAAATTCAAAGGACTGGTGGAAAACTATTAACTCATTAGATGTGCACTCTAAAGCCAGCATACTTATACCAGAACATTTAAACAATCCGGATGCCCTTAATAAATTTTTTGTTGACTCAGTCCCCACTATCGTAGTAGAAAATAACACTATTGATGCGTATCAGACAAGTGCTCACCCCGACATTCATACAAAATTAAAATTTCACAGTGTTGAAGAAAAAGATATACTAGAAGCTTTTTCACAAATTAAATCTAACTCACCAGGCAGTGATCAATTTTCTTTGAATACTTTAAAACTCTGCTTAGATTTTTTAGTCGTACCGTTAACTCATATAATCAACTTCTCAATAGAAAACAACGTAGTTCCAGCAACTTGGAAAGAGGCCATAATTTTACCCCTTCCAAAAAAAAATCCACCAGAAAATTATAGTGATTTTAGACCTATAAGCCTTTTAAATATTCTTTCAAAAGTTCTAGAAAGAATCATACTCAAGCAATTATTACAACATATCCGCTCTCATAATTTATTACCACAGAATCAGTCGGGCTTCCGTGCTCGTCACAGCTCTATTACTACACTCGTAGACATGGCAGATGACATCTTAAAAGCTATTGACGACTCACAAGTTACAACCGCCGTTATGCTGGATTATACAAAGGCCTTTGACTGTTTACATCATGAGTTATTATTAGGTAAACTCAAGCACTTGGGAATTGAGTCGGTAAAGTGGTTCAGAAGTTATTTATCCGGAAGAACTCAGCAGGTCAAAGTATATAGTTCAGAAAAACAGCTGATGTCTCAGGTAAGCGCTGTCACATCAGGGGGTACCTCAAGGGTCCATTTTGGGCCCTATACTATTTGTGCTTTTTATGTTTGATCTCCCTGAGAAAATAAAGTTTTGTAAAGTCCATCAATATGCAGACGACAGTCAAATGTATATTTCGTACAGTCGAGCTGACGTAGAACAGGCAATCGTTAATATTAACAGAGATTTAAATTCCATATGTAAATACTCAGAAGATCACGGTTTAATGCTCAATGCTCAGAAATCCGTCGCAATTAATTTCAAATCCAAGCGTTTTGAATTATTTGAAAACTCTTGTAATTTATACATAAATGGCACCAAATTATCTTTCGTAGAATCTGCAAAGAGCCTGGGAATTATTTTTGATACCCATTTAACGTTTGAAACTCATGTTACTAAGCTACTACAAAAATGTTATGCGAAGCTGAAATCATTATATCCATTTAAGCATGTCTTACCAACATCCACTAAATTAAAACTATCAGAGTCGCTTATAATATCTCAACTTGAGTATGGAAATGTCATTTACGGACCATGTCTTACCGGTGTAGAACAATATAGACTACAAAAATTACAAAATTCATGTATGCGGTTCTCTGCCGCGATATCTAGGCGTGATCACGTTACTCCTCTTTTTAAAAAATTTAATTGGCTTAATCTTAAATCTAAATGGCAACTGCACCTGGTCTGTCTTGTGCACAATATATTAAAATATCAAGAGCCTAAATATCTTAGCAAGAAATTAACTTTCAGGGGCTCCTTGCATAGTTCTAATCTACGTTTCGTAGATACCACACTAAATATTCCAAGTCACAGCTCCAAAAAATATGAATCCTCTTTCACTTACTTAGCTGCTTCTTTATATAATGCAATCCCCGATCACATCAAAAACCTGCCTTTTCAAGGATTTAAAAAAAAATTTAAGCAAATATTTTTAAGTATGTAAAATGTTTTTCGTTATGTTACATGCATACCACAGCTTTCTAGAAAGCTGTGATGCATATTAATGCAGCAAATTGTGTCTTATGACCTCTGATTTTATTTTATCGTATCTTATTCTTATCTTTTTTTATATTATCGATAATTGTTTTTTACCTCTTCTTTATTGTTGTATTTACTGTTTGTCATACTGGTTGGGATTGATACCAGCAACTGCTGACACCCCGCCAGTTTAAATAAAGTTTTTTTTTTTTTTTTTTTTTTTTTTTTTCGGTTTCCCGATGCCGGTCAGTCCTCCCGTGGCCTCCGACGCCTCACGGGAGTCGCGCCGGCGCATCAACTACAGCCACTCCCCACATCCCGCAGGGTTAGTGACTGTAGATACCAGAATCGTGTGCCCTAAGCAGACGGAGAGAACCTAGAATGACCGCCTTCTGCATTTGACCTGCCAGCCACTCGGCTGGTTTTTGGCAGGCCGGTATGATCTTCAGTTCCGAGAGCAGCGTAGGCTTTATCCCTCCGAGTACACCGATAATAAGGACGACCATTTTGACCGAGTAGCCTGGGTACAGCACTTGGAGCTCGTACCGGAGATCGCGATATTTGGTCCGTTTCTCCTCCTCCTTCAAGGTGATGTTTTTCTCCGCAGGTGCCGAGAACTCGATAACATACATCACCTTGAGTTGATGGTCGAGGAGGACTATGTCAGGCTTGTTGGCTTGGATTAGCCTGACAGTCGGGAACGAGTAGTTCCAGTAAATCCGGCATTTCTCGTTCTCGACAACGGACTCAATATCTCCGGGGACGTAAGGCAGCACTGGTGTCTGGTCTACCCCGTACGAGTGCCTTAGATGGTAGTATAGCACTCGTAAAGCCGCGTTATGTCGGTGGATGTAGGCCGAAATCGCATATATAGGGCATGCAGAAAGTAAGTGCATGAGCGATTCCGGCGCCTGATGGCAGGTCCTGCAGTTGATATCAGGAACCTCTACACGCCACACGCGGCTACGGTAGACCAAGGTGTTGATAACACCATCTTGACAGGCCATAATGAATCCCTCGGTCTCCGACTTAAGCCCTGCTGACCTTAGAAAGGCGAAGGTCAGCCTGGTCGATAAACCCAGTGTTTCTATGTTCTTATAGAAGACACCATGCTGGGGTTTATCGACATGCTGCCGAAACAGATTTTCCTGTTCGGCAGCTCTAATTCGGGCTTTCAGACGATTTGGCTGAAGTTCGGTGACTGACTCAACATCAGCACCTCGCCGGCCTCCTCGCCTGATGTCAAATGCGAGACCGAGTTCATCTGCGGCTCTTTTTGCTGCCTTGAACAATCCTGCTCCCACTCCTACAGTTTCATGATGTTTTACGAACCGCAAGAGGGGATCTGAGCTCCTGAGTATGTTACATGCCATACTCAGTACTACTCTGCCATGCGTACACTCCAGGCTCAAGAGTCCTCGGCCCCCCGTTGACGTGGGAGGTACACACGAGGAACGGACGATCTAGGATGAATACTTCTGTGAATATTCATCATCTTGCGGGTATCTCTGTCTAATTGACGCAGCTCATCTACCCTCCACTTTACTACTCCGAAGGAGTAGAGCAGAATCGGAACGGCAAGCATATTAGTTGCAGACACCTTGTTCTTCCCCGAAAGTTCGGAAGACCAAATCTTTCGGAGGCGGTGTCTGTACTTGCCGCGGAGAGAATCTTTTTATTTGTGATACATCCTGGATGTGCCTTTGTTGCACACCCAGATATGTATAGGTCTCTCCGGCATCCAGATGTCTTAGGATGCTTCCGTCTGCGAGCTGCGCATCTTCAGAAAATTCCCCGCATCGTCCTCTCTTGAGGTGGACGACTGCACATTTGTCCAACCCGAACTCCATACCAATTGCCCGCGTATATTCTTCGACCACCCTAAGAGCGTTTTGTAGTTCGCGCTCTCCGGAGGCATAAAGTTTAAGGTCATCCATATAAAATAGATGGGTGACCTTATGCCTCCGGTCGCTGGGTGGCCCACATTGATATCCGCGGGTTTGGCGGAGCCCAACAGACAACGGCAGCAGTGAGATGCAGAAGAGGAGAGGACTCAGGGAGTCACCCTGGAAAACTCCTCTCCTAAATGCCACCTGCTCTGTCGTAACCCGCTGTGTACCTGATGTTATGGTGAAGCGGGTCTTCCAGAGCGGCAGCAGCTGTTCTATGCATCTCACTAGTGGTGCTGGTACCGCAAGGCATTCGAGCAAGTACAACAATAGCTCATGTGATGTTGTATCAAATGCCTTGCGGTAATCAATCCAGGCCATCGATAGATTCCGCTTGTATTGCACAGAATCCTGTGTAATACAGCGGTCTATCAGCAGGCTGTCCTTGCAACCTGCCATGCAATGTAAATAAACCCGCGTTTAAACTCTTGCTCTGTACGTATTCATTTTCCTGGGTCCGGAATCCCACGCAGGTTGCTATAGTTGCCCGCGTGTGCGATGCTTGGACGATGCTCCCATACCGGAGTCATCCAAGTGGAAGCCACAAAGGTGCGACTGGCTCCCTGTCAGTGGTTTTCCTTTTGTGTCTTTTCTGAGTTTTATCCATCATTTTATCTCAGCTACACCGTGCTGATGAAGACCAATTAGTCAGAAACACGTGTCCACGGTTTGCATCTTTCTGCCATTTGCAATTTTTGCATTATCCACCGTGCAAATTTTTTTCTTTTGCGGGCGTTACCCGTTAATTTCATTTATTTTTTACTGTAATGTAAATAAACCCGCGTTTAAACTCTTGCTCTGTATATATACATATATATATATAGTGGTGAGAGGTATGAAACTTCTCATATGGTCTGAATGCTACTATCCGACAGACATCCTCGATGTCTCTGTGGCGGATAGCGACTTGCATCACAGCAAGTACCGAGAGCGGCGACCCCTAGCCCAGGTGGACTAAACTAATGTGATTAAATATGATTTGAAGGAAACAACTACTCAGCGGGCAAATACCCCGACCTGCATTGAATTACACCTTCAAATCATGATAGATCGATAGCCAATATCATTTGTCAATTCCTAACCAGACATAGATCGATTTCGAACTTATTTGTTCTCTTCAGTATGCCATAGGTTATGGAACAGACAAATGATAGTGGCCAACTTGCTAGTTATATACTAACTATGGTGAAGTGAATAGTGGTGAGAGGTATGAAACTTCTCATATGGTCTGAATGCTACTATCCGACAGACATCCTCGATGTCTCTGTGGCGGATAGCGACTTGCATCACAGCAAGTACCGAGAGCGGCGACCCCTAGCCCAGGTGGACTAAACTAATGTGATTAAATATGATTTGAAGGAAACAACTACTCAGCGGGCAAATACCCCGACCTGCATTGAATTACACCTTCAAATCATGATAGATCGATAGCCAATATATAACTAGCAAGTTGGCCACTATCATTTGTCTGTTCCATAACCTATGGCATACTGAAGAGAACAAATAAGTTCGAAATCGATCTATGTCTGGTTAGGAATTGACAAATGATATTGGCTATCGATCTATCATGATTTGAAGGTGTAATTCAATGCAGGTCGGGGTATTTGCCCGCTGAGTAGTTGTTTCCTATCAATCATATTTAATAATCATATATATATATATATATATATATATATATATATATATATATATATATATATATATATATATATATATATATATATATATATATATATATATATATATATATATATATATATATATATATATATATATATATATATATATATATATATATATATATATATATATATATAAAATAAAAAAAAATATTGTCTGATGCCCTGTAAACACGGGGTCTTTCAAGTGCAGCCACAAATGTGCGACTGGCTTCCTGTCAGTGGTTTCCTTTTGTGTTGTTGAACCTAAATTGTACCTATCCTTACAACTTATAGCCGTCATGATTACGAGTAGTGACTCAGAAACACGTGTCGACGGATTCATCCTTTTTTTTTTTTTTGCGGGCAATACCCATTATCCTTTTCTTCCTGTTACATCTCATCCCGCAGTGACCTTCTATTCTTTGTTTTATATATATATATATATATATATATATATATATATATATATATATATATATATATATATATATATATATATATATATATATATATATATATATATATTGGGTTTTCGGACACCTATGACGTATGTCACTTTCCTAAATGAATACAGTGTGCCTATTTACTTCATAATATTATGCTTTTATCAATTAATACATATTTTGTACATATAGTAGTTATCTGCGCCTCAACGTTACGCCAATGACTACCTGTGTATTTAAACAGCGTTTGTAAATCACGTTAATTGCCAATTTAATCTGAAAATTGCTGCGACCATTGGATAACGCAGACGCAAACTATCTCAGCTGCGGCCCTGTTTTGTATCTATTTAAAAATAAAATAACATACAATGTCTATAAAAGCTCTTCTGAAAATATACGACTTTGCTTATGAAAGTGAGACGTATATTTAAATTTTTCAAAAATATTTTCCACTTCTATCTTTGACATTTATTTTACTACAATAATATTTAATTATCTTCCAGGAGGATAGTTAATACTGGTCTTGAAGAAATGCCCAATTTAAATGGCCTGAATACGTCTTCAGTTCTACATATGATGTAAGTATTCCCATTTTTATTACAATATTTTAAATATTTTTGGTGGAACTTCACGTCTACTAAAAAATTACAGATGATTTCTCGGATACATGAATTTCTTTCGGTGTAATGGATATTTGCTGATGGATATCTCTCCCTCCGGCGACTCAATTTTTGACTCGTGATAATAATTTCCTATGAGAAAATGACAGCTTTTGTTTCTGTCTTCTATTCTTTCAAAGAATACAGTGACAAAAGATATTTTTCTCACTGGGACTTTTTCTCATAAATCGTGAATCGAGCCCCTGGTCTATCAATGATCTTCTACTGGACACAATACAAGCCTTTTACTGTACCTTTTGCATGACAGTATCTGTTTTGAAGTCGATAATGTTTTATAATCCAATGCTATGCAGTCTTTTAAGTCAAATTAATAGTTTTTCGAGCTATGTACTGCGATATATTGATTTTTAAATTTATTTTAAAATAATTTCATTGTTTTATATAGATACAAATATTGTTTAATTCGACCTTATACCTTTTTAGGAGACTAACAAAATTTCGCGATAATTAATTCCTGAGTTATTTAAAGTCAGGAAATTCTCTTAATTGCAAGGTGTAATTAAAGTTTTCCTATAATCATTATGAGTGGGGTTAAAATTATTAGTTCTGGCTGACAGTATGGACGGCAATGGGGTAAAGTTTCTTCTTTGCTAATACTTTGTGTTTGATCTCGGTTAATTTTTAGTAACTTCCGTAGCTAATTAACATGCATTTTAATTTGAACTGAACCTTTGAGTTTAAAACAACTTCTCTAACTCGAAAAGGTAAACGCTCCCCGTTATGATTAGTAATAAAATTATATCAAACGAGTTTTGAAATTCCTTAAACAAAAATCGTTACATCATTATTGAATTTTTGGTTATTTGTAAAATAGGTATTAAAAATATCACTGGCAGTTGCTAGTGGTCGACGAACCGCGACCGCGGTGACGTCAGGTGACACATTAATTCGTAAAGCGCACTATTTTGGATAGGTTCTATGTCACAATTCATACAATTTTTACATTTTATGACTTCTAAGCTTTCACATGCATCCAGCTACTTTGTTATATTTCTAATCAATCTTATATTCTTAATACCTATCTTATGCTTGTTTACAAACACTTGTTGGACAAAACTAAACATGCTTTTTAATATATAAGCCATATGACCTTTAAGCCCAATCTGAATTGATTATTTCGTTTGCCCAATGTATTTTTGATCACGGTCCTTACAACTAATTTTGTAAATTTCCTACCTTTCTAAATAAAATTTATATTTTGGATTGCCAAAAGTTTAATTCTAGCAAATCTCTTAGATTGTCCGAGGTCTGTGGGGTCCGTACACTCGGAAATAATGATCAAAATTTCACTCTCCTACAATTGGATTTTACGGGCTATTAATGAAACAACCTGAATTAATTACCGAAAAACTAGGTTGCGTAAGGGGTAAACTATCGAATTTCTCAGTCAAACATTTTTATCATTTATTTCTTTAAATATTCTCACTGATATTTGGCTTTAAGAAATCGGGCATAAGCTCGTAAAGAAAACGAAATATGTGTTTGTTAAACGATTGTTTGTTTCTATGTTTGTTTGTTTACTCTTAAACACTTAATACATAAGATGTACGATCGATGAATATTTTTACCGGGCTAATAGCCTCACTAGAAGTTTATTTATTGGATGAAACAATTTCGGGTTTTTATTACTTGCAGAGATTGCATGGTTTCACAGGAATACTGTGAATTATTTTTGTTAATGAAATGCTAACTGAAACAGAGGCAATAATTAACAATAATTACATCTGCTAGCAAGATTATACAGTGTGGAAATTAAGTAACGCATAAATCCAGTAATTCCCTTGATATTAATTTTTTGGAAAAAAATCTCGAAGGGGTATAGCGATTTTTACTTCAGCAAATATTTTCAATCTATTTTCAGTTTCTTATGTCATTTATTTTTTAAGTTATGACGTCATCGACTTTTTTTTAAATGACAATCTATATCTTTCATTATTGACTTAGGTAGTAGTTTTTATTCCGGTTCCGACCGTATAAAATTTTTAATATGTTATTATTTGAAAAAATCGAGAAAAACAGTCTTAAAGTTCAAATAATAAAAATTCATTAAATTGGGTAAATTTATCTAGTTGCCGGTGTATCACATTAGTTACGGCTATCAGAATTACACAATTTGTAAATGTCGCAATAGAATAAGTGTTATTATTTTGCTTTTTCTAAATTAGAAAAACTATTTTATTAATAAAAATGGTACAATTGAGCGACAAACAGAGAATTGAAGTGTTAATAATGATTGGTTATGGCGATAGAGCTAGAACACATCAAGAAGTGTGTCATTTTTTTAGAGAAAAAATACCCAGATCAGCCCATAAATCAATCAACAATTAGTAGGATTGAATAAAAATTTCGGGAACATGGGCGTTGTAAAAAATCTTCCAAAAACTGGACGTCCGGCGACATTAAATGAAGATGCACAACTTGATGTGCTACTAGAAATTGAAAATAATCCACATTCAACTAGTAGACGCATTGCTTTGAACCACACTACAGTTCTAAAACTTTTGAAAGTTCAAAAATTCCACCCATATAAGGTGCACTTGGTTCATGAGTTGACAGAAGATGACTTTGATCGTAGGCAAGAGTTTTGTGAACAAATGATGGAAATTTGCAACCGCGATCCAATGTTTTATTTTCGCATGAGGCAATATTTTGTTTAAATGGCCATGTCAATAGACAGAATTGTAGATATTGAGCTAGGGACAATCCCCATTGGATGCAGGAAAGTCATACCTAATATTCTCAGAAAGTTAATGTTTGGGCAGGAATTATTGGTGATAGAATTATAGGTCCGTTCTTTTTTTTAAAACAATTTGACTGGAGATAGATACTTGCAATTTTTACAGTTGGAATTGATGCCTGCATTAGCTGCATTATTCCCCAATGCAAATAACACTGACCTACCAAATAATACAATTTGGTTACAACAAGATGGCGCTCCGCCTCATTACGCAATTATTGTGCGACGATACTTGGACCAAGTTCTCCCAGCAAGATAGATAGGGAGAAGAGGTCAGATAGAATGGCCGCCTAGGTCTCCTGATCTAACGCCATTAGACTTCTTTTTATGGAGGTACTTAAATAGTAAAGTGTACAACAATCGGCCCAATAATTTAGACGATCTCAGGCAAAGAATTCAACATGAGATTAGGTTAATATCGCCTCAAACTATTCAGAATGTGAGAAATGAATTTTATAATGGTCTTGGTTATTGTCAAATGGTACAGGGTCGTCAATTTGAACATTTAGTGTAAATGTAATTTAACAACTGTTATTTCTGTGCTTATTTTTGTGTTTGATGATATTGTTAGAGTTTTTTTCTGGTTAATCAATTTAGTTTCTTTTTATACCAATGTTTGCCTCACGAAGTTATCGTTATTACTATGAATTGAGCAGATAATAAATTTCTAGTTCGATTTTTCAACTACTTGTATAATTTCAAAATAAAAACAAATGTGCCGTCGATAACTTTCCGTCAAATTTAGGCAACTAGATAAATTTTCCCAGTTTAATGAATTTTTATTATTTAAACTTTGACTGTTTTTCTCGATTTTTTTCAAAAAATAACATATTGAAAATTTTATACGGTCGGAACCGGAATAAAAAGTACTACCAAAATCAATAATAAAAAATATAGGTTGTCATTTAAAAAAAAGTCGATGACGTCATAACTTAAAAAATAAATTACATAAGAAACTGAAAATAGACTGAAAATATTTGCTGAAGTTAAAATCGCTATACACCTTCGAGATTTTTTCCAAAAATTAATATCAACGGAATTACTGAATTTATGCGTTACTTAATTTCCACACTGTATACTGCTAGAATCGCATTATACGATGCAGTATTTGGGAGAATAATGCTTTAATTAACTAATGTGTCATCTGTTAGCCCAGATTTAAATTCAGTTAATTATACAAGTCAGGGCACGTTATATTAATTATATACAAAAACAGTAATCTTCAGAATGTTGTCAAGTTGTAACAGAGAATTGTTGCATTACGAAAATTAGTGTGGTGCGGTCATATTAAGCACTTTTGATCAATTTTCTTCAGTGTTAATAGTTTTCTCGTTGGCTATCTTCAATTACGTATTCTGTTTTGTTTTTATTTGCATTATCTTGCATATATTTGTAAAACTAGATTTCTGATTTCTTCAAAACCTATGTAAACAAAGAAACAGAGTGCTTTACAGAGCTAGGGAGTAATCGATTACGTAGTAATCGTATTACCACTCACATTACTTTTTTTTTAAAAAGTAATGTAATCAGAATAATCAGATTACTTCAAGAAATTAAGTAATCGTAACATAATCATTACATTTTATGTTAGGTAATCACTAATCAGTAATGATTATCAATTGCGAGCAATCAAAGTACTTTCACAGTATTGAGGATTACCTAATAATCTTGATTACTGAGTAATCAAGTATGAATTTGTTTATATACAGAGTGTTCCAAAATTATGTAGCCAAACTCTTGCAGTAAGTAGAAGGGCTTAATATAAAACGAAAATTTATAAATATTTGGTCAATAACACATATTACAGGAGTTACACTCTTCCAAAGATGGTAAATCACGCAACCTAAGTGTCCTATGCACCACCCCTGACCACTTTCTTGGAAGGTAAATGCAGGACACTGTTAAGAATCTCTACAAAAAGTAATCTTAATTTTGATTTACGTATATGTTATGTTTTCTGAGTTGCAGCACACCAACATTTTTTCCTCCATCTTTGAAAGGGTGTAACTTCTTTAATATGTATAATTGACCAAATATTTATAAGAATTTTCGTTTTGTATTGAGCCAATCTACTTACTGTAAGAGTTTGGCTACACAATTTTGGAACACCCTGTATATAACGTGGTCCAAACAGTTTCAAACGAATGGAAAATTTTTTCATTAACGATTTCTCAGAAAATTTCTTTCTTCAAAAAAGTTGGTACTTGGTCTTAAATTAAATACTGGGTAAAGTAGACCACAACTTTAATAGACGCATAAAAAAGGCCATAAAAACTGGCCATAAAAGTGTTAAAGCCGGCGTAATTACATGCGACTCAGTACCGTACTTAAAATTTATGTGCGTTGAGACACACAATGTTAGAAATTTAAAAGTATTGTATCTTTGATAAATAAATAGTTATTTGATACCATGATAAATTAGAAAAAATTATTCTGTTTTGCTTGTGTCAAGATAGGAATAATATTTTATATATTGGTGGAGCATTGATGAATTATGTTAGTCTAAATTAAAATTATATCCAATATTCTCTTGTTGCTCAGTTTAGTCAATAATAATTTAATATATCGAATTATTATTGTTGCCCAGCGAGGAAGTACGAGCAATTCCTTGCCAAAAAATGTGGGTTCAGAGTTAAGGTTATTGATATTATTAAAACAGGTAAAAGAAATAAAGCAAATCTTTAAATTCTTTAAATAAATAAAATATTATATTTATATCAATAACCCTAACTTGATCTAATTGATCCAGATTAAATAAATAATTTAAATTCTAGAAAATAAAAAGATAATTATCAAATAAATAAATTCAATTTTGGAAAATAAAATATGTATACATATATAATACATAGTATAATACATAGTATAATACATAGTATAATACATACATATATAATAAATAAAAATAATGTTATATTGCACTTGCGTGTATATAAAACACTGATAAAACGATAAATTCACAATGTACACTAAATCACGTAATATTTTATTCAAAACATTAATCACGATACTCACTCAACATTTCACAACCACTTTCTAAATCGGTATCTGAATCAAGATATATTATTAAACGGTTTTGATTAGGGCTTATGCTTTTTCCTAACTTAATGTATTCATCTTCAATTTTAATGACATGCTGAATACAATTTTGCCAATAGCTTGGTGTTATTTCTCTCACTTCAGCTTTAATAAGGTCGATTACTTTAGCATCAAATTTGGGAAAGGTGTTACTTTTTCGAATGTTTCTTGTGAGCTGACTCCATATTAGTTCGATCGGGTTGAAAATACAAAAATATGGGGGCAACCGTAAAAATGTATGTCCTTGAGCTTCAGCCATTTTATGAATTACATATTGTTTTGAGAAATTTTGCTTCTTAGCAATATCCAAAAAATCTTTCTTTTTTAAAATTTTTTTGAAATTCCAAATTATGTTTTCGGAGAAAATCTTGAATATCTTTTTTCTTTGTTCCAGTATTTGGTATTTTTTTCGATTTGTCGCGAATGATATGAAGCATTGTCTAAAACGATTACGCTGTTTTTTTCTATATTTGGTAGCAATGATGTTTGAAATTTTTTCTGTAATTTGTGAGCCATTACCATTCCCCATATCTTCGTAAAATTCTCTGCTAGCGTTAGGTGGAGGATCTTCCGAAGGCCTGAACATTATCACAATTTTATTTTACCACAGCCACTTATAAATGGAAAACACTCGAATAATTCACCACCAGCCGGAATATTTATAAAAACACAACTACATAAAATACGCCTAAACACAAAGGAAAATTTCACTTATCTGTTAAAGTATTATACATTCTAGGCTCTCACAATCCAAATAAAATGTAAACACTGAAGAACACACTGTATTTATAAAGCACATAACCTATATAAATTCTAAAAGGTACGAATTGTTCGATGTTTCGCGGAATAATGACTGTCCGTCCCTGCATGCTTTCTCGTTGTTAGGCTTTTACAGCTGGGTCGGAAGTGACCGTTAAATCGTAAAATATTTTAGGAGGGAGTTGCTTAATTATATCAAAATAATTTGAAATTAAACTGATACAGGCATGTTTCCGTTAATTTCTTATTTTAATCATGCCAGAATAAACTTTACATGAGAATAATGATGTTTTATGTATTAAGTAATACATTATATTTATTATTTAATATGTTGTAGAAAAATAAAGCATGCCCCGCTCTATCCTCAAGAGCATCGCGGCAAAGCTTTGAAATTTTTTATGTGTCTCTTAAAGTTGTGGTCTACTATACACAAATTTCTATTAGTCCGAGTAGTTATGTCAGAAAATCAAATAATTTGAAATTGACTAAACTACTCTTGTTATATACAATACCGAAAAATGTTATTTTAAAAAATTATTTCCATTTCCAGTTCATGTCTAAATAAATTCACATTTCGTCTCTTTTACTTTTTGCTCCCGAACTAAATTGATGTATATCATTCTCTTGAGAGAAATATTTTCAAATCAACAATATCTACCAAAAAAAACTATAATAGTAATAGTTTACTTTGTTACAATATTAGAGGTGATTATTTGCCCAATTTTTTTGGTGTGTAAGCTGTAAGCAACATATTTATTTTTACTATGTTTTGTTACCTATATAACTAAATACCTATACCTGCATAATTAATTATATTTCTTTATTTTGTTTTTGTCTACTAGCCTAAATAATCGTTCAGTACTGTAATAAACTGTAAAGGAAGCTTAACTATAGGTTTGAGGTGAAACTAGAGCAGTAATCAAAAAGTAATCTTAAAAATTATTACTAATTACCGAGTAACCAGCAATCGATTACTTTCCCATTAGGGTAATCAATTACCTAGGATTCTTGATTACTTCTTATGTGAGTAATCGGTAATCAGTTATCGATTACTTTTTTAAGGTAATTTCCCCAACTCTGGTGCTTATTAATATTACTTATATCTAAATACCATTCTCTAATTTATGATATTAAATACTATGGCACTGTGCGAATGGCCACGATACGCTACCACAGCCATGCTCTTAATTGTAGATAGATAGATAAACATTAAATAATATAAATATCAATTCCTATAAAAAAATTTGCCGCTTTAGCGACTTTCTTCCTCACACATTATACTTAGTTTATGAAAACCTCAACGGAGGAAGGCTTTATGTATATTAGCCCTTAGGAAACCGTTCGAAAATCGAGGTATTAAATTCAAAGTTCATAGAGATGTAACACGGGATATTAGGCTCTTTGTTTTCATTTAAAATCCTGCAACAAAGTTGTTTGGATAAAAAATTGTTTCTATTATTTTGGTTCCGCTTCGTCGAGCATATCTCCTGAGCCTGCCCACATCTTTCATCATTTAGTATCCTAGAAAATACAAAAAGTAAATAAAGACGAAGATAAAAGATACAACATACTCGTTGGAGCAATAATTTTACTGGAAATAATATATATTATGTAGCTCCTAATTGAAGTCATACAAAGTTAATAATGTAGCATAATGGAAACATACATAGATCCTCTATTAAGTCTCGTGTCATTTATTTTATTGCAGAGATCTGGAGCACAACCGCATACAGAGAATTCACTCCAGGCAGGTCAGCAAGGTGAAAGCTGAACAGTTGTGAGTATAAGTTTATTAGGTTTAATTGCAGAAGTTTGTCACTAAATTATTAACCGAAATACTTCACTGCATCAATGGTAATGTAATTTATAATAAAATTATAATTGAAAATAATTACAACTACTTTGAGTTGAGAGTACTAGATTTCATTACGATATCTTGCTGGAAAAGATAGTTCAGCAGAAAATGGATGCACCATTTTGAATTGAAAGTAGCAGTCTAATATATGGATTTTTTTTGTATTCAATGGGCATGTCCACAAACAAATTGATTTGCTTGAATATTAGTTAAAATCATACATTAGAACTTTTATAATACAATTCGCAATATTTATAGTAGAGGGACGAAGCGATACGACAGGTGCGGTCATCCAGGTTCCCGTTGGTCTAAGCGAGAGAGATGATGTATTAGCTTGCTCTCGACCACATGTTTTACCAAGGACGTCATCTACTATATTGTTTGCCGATACTATAGCAATATCTGAAATTTGTTTGAAAAAAGAAACAATAATAACTATAACAGAAACTGCTTGAATTATTTGATTTTGATAAACACTTACTGGTTGGGCAGACGACAAATGCTCGTAGCTTACAATAAATTAAAATATTTTTTTAACAAAAGTTAAAACTTATGAAATAGGTAAAATAAGACAATACATATTTACGTTAAAATAGTTACTCTAGTAATGAGTTCCTTTAGTGAATTCAACCTGCGATATGATAGCCGAATGGTGGGGTGTAAAATGCCTCACACACAAATATAGGTAGGTACACAAGAAACAATTGTAATGTTATTATAGTTACGTTTTAAAATTATTATTTTGTCCTAAAATACTAAAATATATAGAATTAAGTGTGCTCTTATTTGCGCTGTTCTTGTTTTTTTTTTTAATTTCTATCATTTCCAAAAGTAATCTTTTTTTGTTTGCTTTCTGTACCTAAAATTATACAATTATCAAAATCAAAATCGTGGTCAGGTTTCTGTAGAATGTGGTTCACTAATGCTGTGTGTGTTGTTTTGTTGGTACTTTTTGATGTTCTTACGTCATATTCATGCTCTTTAATTCTATCTTTGAGATATCTCTTTGTCTGGCCAATATATACACTATTACAATTAGTATGGTTGCAATTGATTTTATATACTACATTTGATTTTTTTCAATTTGAGTGTTTGTGATTTTAGTCTTGTGTAACACTGCGAAATTGTATTTTAATTTTTTATAAGCCATGGCGATGTTATCAATAGTAAGGGCACGCACATTCTCACAATGATTATTATAATTGTTTTTTGTGTACCTACCTATTTTTGTGTGCGAGGCATTTTACACCCCACCATTCGGCATATCGCAGGTTGAATTTACTAAAAGAACTCATTACTATAGTAACTAATTTAACGTGACCGTTATACATCTCTTGCCACGAGAAATAATGGCCATTTCTACTTCAAATATATTTTGTCTTAAAATGCCTATTAAATTACCAATTGCTCTTGAAATATGTCGATTTCTTCTTTATTCATTGGCCTTATCATATTGCTTGACACTTGTAGGCTTATCTTAAAACCCATTTTGAACCCCATGAGCACATAACACAACCACTTTAAAATCTATAGGATGTATGCCCGGATAACATAACCTAAAAATTCAGTTTTTGTGACGCTACACACGTCTGTTCTGCGCATCTTCCTCGTTTTTTATCCAATGCGTTAGTTTTACTAGAGTCGGGTCGGTGTAAGATTGCAACTTTCTTCAAAAAGTCAAAGTCATAAATAATTTTATTCGTTTCAATTGTCGGCAGACCGGTTGTGCATAGGTAACACAATAAGCGACTTATTTACAACTACATTGTTGCATGATTATACTGTCACATTGGTGAATAGTGAATCTCACAGTAAATGAATATAGTTGTGCTTTTAATTTGATATTCATGTTTTCTATTATTTCTAAAATTAACATTACAAATTAGAATAATATGTAACGACATTATTAAAATTGGCTATTTTTAACAGAAAAGATTTTGAGCAGATAGAAATTTGCGTCCCTGATATAGTAAATCTGTTTACGTAAACTGGATGAGACCTAAAAGATCTAAGAAAATAATATATTCTTGCAGAAAACAAAAACGTATTCTTCATTTTACGTTTCCCTTAACTTAGGGTAGCCGAAGTGGTAACACGGTGGAAACACCGTGAATTTTCTGTTAGAAAATATTCGTATTAAAACAATCATGAATTAATCAAAAGGAAAACATTTAATTCAAGATTCGACTCGAGACGAACATCAGTTTATACTAACGGCGGAGAATTATTTCATCTGCGAAAAAGGAAATGGTGGACCCTTGTTTCCAGTTCGAGCTGTACAACAACGAACACCTGACTTGCGTGAAATTTCGAAAATTGTATCATATTGTTTGTATAGCGCTGGCAATTGAACCGAATAACATTATTTATGTCTTGACTCTTTAAGACGAAAGTTGCAATCTTGCAGCGGCCCAACTATAGTGATATTTTAATTCTGAAAAAAGGGAATTAAATTCTTTTATGCTTAAGATTGATTTATTACAGATTTTTGTCTATTTCGTTAAAACTAAATAGTTGGCTTTGTGAAGGTTTGACTTGAAACTTAGAATCTCAAAGCATTTTAGATTTATAACCGGGCATTAACAACTACTCAAAGATTATGTCATAAAGCAATTATAAAACCAAAACACGTCCTAAATTTTCTATAACACTCAATACTCCTAACTTGGACTTAACAGTTATAATGTTTTGTTGGAGGCTTAACAAGTGCCTTGATAAATCAGTCATAAGCTAATAAAGACTAAAATATAATTTAGTTTTGATATAGCTTTTTGAAGACTTTTTTAAAACTTTCTTTAAGACAAAACTATCTTTAAGTGCCCTTGCCATATAATAAATCTGGCATAAATCACTAGTTTATGAGCTGGCCACTATAAAGCACTGATAAAATCCATATAAATCTAAAAGGCGTTTAAATTGTTACTTGGGTATGGTGTCTGATTTTCTGGCATCAAAGAGGGATCTCGAGAAATCACAATCCGTTGATGTAAAAGTATTTATTCATCAACTTATGTGTTACTTGATTGCTTTCTAAACATTATATATAGTATATATTGCAACAAAGAATTAACAATAATAAATAATTTGTGGAACACATAGTTAGGATGCTGCTAATTTTAAATGCATAATAGTTTGTATCCTAGGTGTTTCATAAATAGTATGCCCAACTTTTACAGTGTATAGTAAAAAAAGGAAAAAAGTTGTTATGGTCACGTCTTCAAAAATGAATGCTCACGTCTTCAAAAATGAACCATTTCTAAGATACAGAGTGTGTAAAGTAGAAATAAAGTTTTCTTCATTCGGTTAAGGAACTATTGAAGAAAAAATTACAAAACTTGGAATGCAAGCCAAACTAATTGGAGACTATGTAACTATATACTTTTCAGATCTTTCTTATGCGTAGCCAAGGTATAAAACAGCAGTGGCGCAATGCACTTTTGATTAAAATGGTGAAAAAATTGAGATTTTGATAAAACATGGTAATGATCCTTAAAGTGCAAAACGTACTGTGATAAAAATATTTCTTTTATTTTTTAAAATAATGCACTGTTTCGAGAAAAATAGAAAAGGGAATTCATGCATAACAGGATAGAGCCACCAGTATGTGAAAATAAGAAAAACAAATGTCCAAAGTAGGCCATGACCATGTTTTGAAAATGCTATTGTTTTAAATATCATTGTTATTATCGTATTTATCTTCAATAGTTCATGAAAAATACAAAGAAAAAATCTTATTTCTGGCTATAATTTACACACCCTAGACGCGGTTTATTTTTGGACACATGTTCATAACATAACTTTTTGCTTATTTTAGCCCAGACATAATATTTCTTAATTACTCCGTATACAACAGCTTTAGTACAGTTATAAATATGTTAGATGGAATTTTATTAGTCATGTTCTTGCATTCAAGAATAAAACACCATTTTTTAGCTGACATGTTCCTTTTAATACACTTATCCGCACAGGGAAATAAGTACAGTATCTGTCTGCGCATGTATAACTTAACTATCCATGGCTCATGAGATAATCAGCAGCAGTTATGCAGTTATTGTTATTTTATTACCACAAAAATAGAGTAACCCTATTGTCCCTATTATTGTATTACTATGGACACACAGCAAGCCAGCGAGCATGTGACGTCACTCCGCTTGTCTTTACACGAGGAACGTTTTCTAGTCTCGCTACGTTACGACAAGTTCTATTACAAATAAGTTCTGAAATAGATAATTATTTTTTTCTATTGTTAGTGATTTTTAATACTGATAAATCTACTGTTTTCAGTTGAAAACAAAATTTTGTGGAGACCTATTGTTATAAAAAAAATGTTTTCATTAACATAGAAAAGAACCTGAATAACTAACGAGTTTAATTTTTAAAAACATTCATTTAAATGTCATCTATATTCCCTATATTCGTTATCGTTTCCGAAAATGTTTCATAGCTTAGGAACACTTCAATCGAAATTGAATTAATTACACTAATGTTGCCTTTTAATTCCTCGATAGTATATAAACGTTTAGGTCTAAAATATCGATGCCACAGTGTACTAAAATTCGTAAAATACCATCCGTCTTCTTGCTTTCAATATCTTTAACTATTTGCAATTTGATAATTAATCAAATTAAGTGTCCCTCATGTACTTTAACTTTTATAGTTGCTTGCCTAGTTTTGCACAAAGCAATAAAATCGTAATTAATACAGTCCCGTGCATTTTCCTTAGTTTGTACTACTTTGTACTAATTTATTGTGTATTTTCAGGTTACTCAACTATAACAACTTGCAAGTAGTAGAAGAGGCAGCCTTTTCAGGATCTGAAATTGCTAAATTGTGAGTAAATAGACTAAGACGTTTGAGATTTCTGACAGAAAAAAATATTATTAAAGCGTTAGTGCTTCCATCACACTCAACAACACTTGTTTGTTGACAAAGATATTTTATAACTTTGTATGATGTTTATTGATTGACAAACTTCTTGTATTGTACAGGATGGATGGAAATGGAAAAGGCGTCTGTATAATTTGAAAATATACGAGGAAATTTAAAAACCTTAAGGCTCTAATATTTCTTGCTTGATACAACGATGTCTTTGTTTCTTTACACTTTTATTCGTTAAATATTTTTAAATCAAAACCATAGTTGACAAACTAGCTGAACCTTTGCTGTCTTCTATATTTTATTTCATTAGTAGTTGGCGTAATCCTATTGTTTTGGGTAATTCTCTTGTTGGGCTAAAGATAGTTTCTGGCTTAACCTCTTGAGATATTAATATACCTGTCATTTCCACCAATGCCGCTGATTTTTTTCTTACCATTAGCAGGAATGATTTCCATGGTTTCTAGATGGCTGCTTACTCTGTTACGTATCATTTCAATATCTAAATTCCAAGCTAAGATAACCCCTAAAATCCTACAAAATGTCACGAAGCCTTTCAACAAAGGTTGTATTAACTGATGAACGTTGGTGGTGGGCATTTCGAATATTTAATTAATAGTTATTTATGATACAAGTGTTAAAAATGACTTTTTATTTTGTGAGTGGAGAAGTTTGTGAAACGAGCGTAAGCGAGTGGAGCAACTCCACGAACAAGATAAAGTCATTTTTAACACGTGTATCATACAATGTTTTTTCTACAAACACCATTAAAAGAACAATAAAGTTTCTTTAAAAAGATTTCAAATCCTTTTAATGGTTACCTCATAATTCTAGTAGTTTGTAGGATTTATGAAATAAATAAATCAAGTTTGCCCGTTGTTTGACACATGCTTGTCAAATGTGAAAAACTATTGCAATATGATGAGTTCCAATATTAATTATAGTCCAGAAGGAAGCGAATCGATTCCTCAAGAAATTGAAGAAGCAGCTACAAGGGCAACTTTAGATTTGTTGTCCACAAAATCCAAACAACAATATGAATTAGCGCACAAACGCTTTGCGGAATGGTGCGATCGGAACAATGTTGCAGGCAAGTACAGTGAAAATGTAATGTTGGCCTATTTCGAGCAAAATTCTAAAATTTGGAAGTCCTCGACGCTTTGGACACATTTTTCAATGATAAAGGCTATGTTAAATGTCAAGAACAATCAAGATATAAATAAGTTTTATAAACTCATCGCATTTTTGAAGCGCAAAGGAGAAGGATATCGACCAAAAAAATTAAAAATTTTTACACGCCAAAATATTGATAAGTTTATTGCAGAGACGCCAGATGACAAGTATTTGATGTTTAAAGAAGCTGCTGTAATGGGTATACTAGGCGCGTGTCGCCGTGAAGAACTTTGTCAAATGAGTTTAAACAATATAGAGGATTGTACAATTAATATAAATATTTCTAAATAACTTGTAATTTTTTGTTAATAAATATATAAATGTCATTATGACAAACGACTTGTCATTTTACTTTTTGCACTAGTGTTGAAAGTAAATCATGTGATTATTTTTAACGCGAGTTTATATAATATTATAATTTTAATTCAAGTATGCCGTGTAAAAAATTTAGTTTTTAATGGTGTTTGTAGAAAAATAAAATTTTAATGCCTTAAATTATGTAATCAGAACGGGATAAAAAACCAAACTATAACAAATAAAATTAAAAAATGGAAACAACAAAAAAAAAAAGAAAATGTTAATCATTTTAATAATCACTATCTACAATGGAAAAGAATTAGCTTGTAAAATTAAAGGCAAAAATATTATAGACAACACCCAATACTTACCTAACTCTATATACCTCTCACCTACTGACCCACTGGAAATAAAGAATACCATATTTGAAATAAGGTTAGGCAAAGCACCGGGAAACAATGAAATTACCTCAGAGGTCTTAAAAAACGTAAGTGAATTTATTATTACATCACTAACTTACTTAACTAATATTTATAATGGATACTGTCCTGAATTATTTAAGATCGGCATAGCACAAAGCTAATGATAAAGTAGAGACCCATAATTCCCATTTCAAATATTGCAAACATTTTTGAAAAGGTGATTAAAAAAAGAAGTCCGTTATTTTGATAAGTATAATATTACATCTAATAGACAGTTCGGTTTTAGAAATGGACTATGGACAGAGGACGCAATTGCCTTGCTCACGAATGACGTGTATAAAACTTTAGATGATACTAATCCTACTATAGCATATTCATAGACCTTGCCAAAGTTCGTGACACCATTTGCCACCGTAAACTGGTAAAAAAATCGGAATGCATAGGGAAAGCTTATGGAGAGTTACCTTAATGGCAGAAAGCAAACAGTGAAAGTAAATGGTGTCAAGAGTAATCCGGGAATGGTCGAGTATTGTGTACCACAGGGCACAGTTCTGGGACCCATCCTCTTTAACATTTATAAAAACGATCTGCTAAAACTGCTATCTGAGGGAAAAATACTTATCTTTGCTGATGATATGGTGATTATGTATATGAAAGAGACATGGAATAAAGTAAAAACTACGGCCGAAAGAGATTTTAAAACTATCAAAAATTGATTCGATTCAAACCTACTTACGGTCAATTGCAGCAAAACTAAGTATTTACCCTTTACATCATAGAAAAATAACTTACCAAACCTTGGACCATTAGTGTTATTGATTGTATAGATGATAGTGCAATGTTAATTGAGGAAGCTGAATCTGTTAAATACCTCGGAATTATAATAAACATACATCTAAAATGGAACCTACAAATAAGCCATATAATAAAAAATAAGAAGTCTGTTGCCAAAATTCAAAACACTTAGAGGTTATTTAGAAATAACCCAACTAAATATTTTCTACTTTGCACTGGTTCAGTCATACTTATTTAATGCAATAATCGGCTAGGGTGGTGTCAGCAATGTCTACCGAAAAACTTAAATATGGTAAAGTAATGGATTCTCAAATTAATGTATAAAAATAAAATATAACATGTCCAACTGAAATATTATTCAATGACACTAAGAAAATGGATATATGACAATTATTTTGTCAAAAAATCTTAAAGAACGTTTTTAGAAACACACATAATTCAAGATCACCAACATGATACACGGGCAAAAAAATTATTCACTAAAAAAACCCTCGCAAAAAAATCTATAGGACAAAAAAGTCATACTTACTTAACTCCAGGATTTTTTGGCATGCTGCCATCTAGTAAAAAAAATATTAACAAGAATATACTTATACAAACGGAAAATTAAACAATGGCTAGAAGATACTCAGAGGGTGGAAATCAGATAATCTCAAATAATTCATTCATATAAATCCAGACAATATTATCCTCATATGAGTAATTTGTGATGAATTTGTACAAATATCGGTGTAATCTGCAAACATACATGTTTTTTGTTTTATTTAGCAGACTGTAATCTGTAATTTACTTATTTATAAATTGTGCTTTACTTAAAAAGGTGATTTATAAGTCCAATAAATATATCTGTATATTCCAGGATTTTTACTAAATTATAAGGAAATAATTACAGTCTCATGAAATTTCAAATTAAAATCCTCTTGTCCTCATTTTTAAATAAAATATTATACTATTAATTCCATGCTTTGCAAATCTATTATAAATGGCTCCTTTCCAGGCAGTGTTGTATTTTCTAATAATAAATGAATAAATTCAAAAATACGTTTTATTTTAGAGTAAAATATTTCATTTAATTGGCTGTTTATACAAGGTAATTCAAAAAATATGTTCCTCGAGATCAATTACTTATCTCGAGTTGTGGTAAAAACCAATAGATAGCAAAACTATTTCACTAAAACTATGAATACAGGGACGTCTCAAAGTTTTGATCCATTTTTTTTACCGCGGATTATTAAGTAATATGTTATTGAAGAGGTCTTTAAATGTTTTATTAATCCGGAAAAAATATTTCGAAGATATTAAGCAGTTCCAATTTTGTGCTCAAAAACATAAAAGTTGCACCTTATTTATTATTATTCTTAGTTTTTGCATGGATTGAGCCACTGAAACATCTTGAGCATTTTTTGTAATTATGAATTATTTCAATTTAAGTTGCGCCAGTGGCTTTAAAAATGTCACTCTCATGCAAATCAGCCTTTCCTTCCATTAAATGTTTACCCACTGAAGTCATTTTCCGAACTTTTTGGAGTTACTGAAGGTTTACAAAAACATAGAAAAACATCCCGATATATAAAATAAGAACCAATGATTTTCAAAACTGTAAAGGTAGTCGATAGAGTTAATCAAAACGCTTCTAATGGTATGTATTGCTATTTGAAAATTACTGAGTTATTTCAATTTTACCGATTAAGAAATTGCATTATTTCCTATTTAAACTCCGCATTTTACATGTAATACATTTCCGATGAAAAACTAAAATTTCCGGAGTTGCCAAGACTCCAAGGATTTAATTTTGTCCGATAGTTATTAGATTTTTCAATTACTCAAGCAACAAAAATCTTACGAAGGCTTGAAATTTTACGTTTTTGAGCATAAAATTGGAACCACTTAAACATTTTGAAATATTTTTCCATCGGTTTTTACTGCAAACCTGTAATTGATCTCAAGAAATAGGGGGTATCATGTTTTCTGAATGACCTTGTGTACATCTCTTGATATTTAAAGACGTTGGGCCTTCCATAATAAGATGGAAACTGTCCATGCCTAACAGCCGAAGGATAACGACGATAAAGGGTTCAGTAACAGTAACAACCATTAAGGGATGCCCACAAGGAAGGGTCTTATCACTCTTGCTATGTTGTAAAATTATTGATGAACTAAACGCCTCTGGATTCGACATCCAAGGATATGCTAATAACCTAGTCATTATAATAAGAGACAACTTTGATAGGATGATCTCAAGCCTAGTGTAAATTGCGTCTTCAAAAATTGGTGCTCGGATGAAGGTTTACACATTAATCAAAGCAAAACAGTCACATACTACACGCAAAGAGAAATAAGCTTTCCCTAGTAGTCACAAAAATGAATGGTATACAAATTGACTTCTCTGATGAGGTAAAATATCTAGGTGTATCCTACACCAAAAACTCACCTGGAACAAACGTCTGACAATGGTTACTGAAAGAGCAACAGCGGCCTTCTGGATGTGTGCAGGCTCTCGGTAAAACTGCAGAACCATAATTTATCTGACCAGAACCGTTTTGTAGAATATCTAAAAGTCACACAACAGACGAGGTCAGAAAATGGGAAAAGGAGCATAAATCTCCTACTGAAAGTTAACTCCAGGTCAAAGATAAGCCAAAAAAAGTTTATAAATTACTCGCAAAAAAGAGATAGAGCTCAGAAAACCTAAGTTACCAGCAATTCAGAGTTAAAGATACTAACAGGCCTTCTCACAGGTCATTGCCTACTGAGATACCAACTCAAAGAAATTGCCAAAGCTGAAATCAACATATATGTCGTTCTATTAAGATGAAACGGAAAAAGCGGAATATATACTTTGCTCATGAAAAGTCATAATCCGCCAAAGGCTACGATATTTGTAGCAGGTAACCACAGCACCTGCCGAAGTGGTAACCAAAGCCCCCACGAAAGTTTTAAGCTACATCAGCCGTGATACTGATGGGTACACATTGACAAAGGGTTATCACAAAAGATCTTTTTTTAGGTTGCAGTGAAAAGAGGCCACTAGAGTCAACATTCCAATCGCAATATAATCTAAAACTCTAATCTAAGTAGTTTCAGCAACATCAGTAATCAAGAAATAAAGACACGTTTAGACAATCTAGTCTAATAATTTTACAGCTTTCATTAGAGTTGCGATATGCTATAATATCCTGATAAATGAAAAATGTACAAATATGCATCAAATATAATATGATATTAATTTAGCACTTTGCGCACAATATAAATTAATTGCAGAAAATTAATTAAAGTAAATTGACAATAAAATTGAAAACAACAGATAAGCGTTTAAAAGTAATATTCCTTTGC
Organism: Rhamnusium bicolor; assembly: GCA_029963845.1. Lineage (NCBI taxonomy): Eukaryota > Metazoa > Arthropoda > Insecta > Coleoptera > Cerambycidae > Rhamnusium > Rhamnusium bicolor. The sequence goes on along the minus strand of JANEYF010002574.1, from coordinate 272,213 downwards.
TCCACTGCAAATCAGCAAACAATTAATAAAGAATAAATTCTCTATCTTTAACAGTAAGCATATTTGAAGATGTTCGATTTCCATTTTGCTGAAGATGTATTTTATGTATTTTACTTCAAATTTATTAAAATTAATTGCGATTCAAAATTATTCTTTTCTTTTTCAATATAAATTCTTCTTAAATTTCAGTACAATTCATATCTGAACTAAATAAACAGCACATCTTTCCACTCTGTTCAATTAATTTTTTTAGTAAAACAATTTTACAAATGCTGATCAATATCTAGACGCATCGAAAACGTAACAGGACATTGGTCGTAGATTTTACATACACAGATAAAAAACTATCTCAAATATATATGTGACAGTTATTTGTTTTCATCAAATATATTGTATGTTCAAACTCAATAAAAATAAGTTGTCTTGTAAGTTGCTGTTATAATCCAGTTCGGAAATGACATAGTTCTAGATCTTCGACGAATTTCTAGATTCTCAAATTCTTATATTGAGGAGGAGTAATCACAAACAACAGTATGTGGACTGGCTATCTGAGAAAGATTGACTGTTATAGATCACCTCTATTAGGAATAATTATTTGTTCCTGTACAATTTAACAGGGAGGCATTTATTAGTGATGCCCTAAGCAGTTATTTTGTCGTAACTAGTTATAACCGTTACAGTTACTGCTCCATAACAGTTATTTTTAATTGTTACTGGTTACTAATTACCAATATTTCTATACAATACCGACCCGTGACTCCTGACGTTAACTGAATTTTGAATATACATACGTACAATAATAATTGGTTCAAGCACTTACGCAATATGCAGCTTCTGAATTTCGTCACTTTTAGAAATTGGTACTATAAATTGGTAAACAAATTTAATTTTAAAACAGCCTTTAAAGGAAACGTGATGAAGAAGGTGAAATAAAAACTGGAAATGTCAATTGTCATATAAATAATTTCATAACAGCTCCAAAATGACATTTTCGCATTCTAATGTTGAAGCAGAGTAGCCACAAACAATGTATAGATTGAATGCCTGTAGAAAGATTGTGCTCAGAGACGACTGAGTATTTTTGATTAGTCGTTTTTACAATGTACACAATTAGGATCTCCTAAACCCGAAAAGATTCAGTGTGGGTCAAATTACATAAAAGTTGCATATTTCTATGCTCTTTCAGGATGTGAAAAGAAATCCGGGATAACTTGCTTCCTTCCTGAAATGTCCTGAAAAAACTGAAGTCTGGCGTTTTATTGTTTCATACATATGTTTTTTATTATCTAAGGGAAAGTAATAAGATTTGGTAGGTTTGCATAAGTTGATATGGGCTATCCACTGGGCTCTTTAAAAAATTTTCTGGAGCTACTAGATCTTCATGATTTTATAGCCAACTTTTGATTTTCTTATGGGCGCCATATTGGAGTCTTTATGCCGTTGCATAGAGAAATAAAATACGATTTCAACGACGTGACACATATGGATCATCTGATTGCAAAAGTGACCACCCTGTTTATCAATATTTCTTAACTTATAGTTTTTAGCTGATCTGAAAATTAGACTACTGCAAAAAACCCGAAACCGGTCATGTTCTTCTCTTTTTGAACATAATAAATTGAGAGACCCTCTTTCATTAACTTGATGAAACACACTTGGGACACCGGTTAAAAATTTCATTTTATTTAAAATATTTTCTTTATCTGTGTATGTTATTTTACATATCTTGTCTATATATGAATAATTTGAAACCATTGGAATCGATTGTTTTGGTAGACGTTTTTCCAAAATATGTTACAAAAAAACATTTGTTTACTGGCTCCTCCTCAAAACATTGTTCTCATTATTTCACAATTAGCCCGCATCATTTATTTCCAGCACACTAAATAAGGATATAAATGTTTTTCTCAAAAGGACTATTGTACTCATTATCTACTTGTCAAAGTTAGGCGAAAGCATTATCACCTATTTTAATTCCTCTCACTCCTATAACGTTAATGAATGGTTTAAAATCATGCATTCAACAAACTTCGCCCCCAACTCGATTGAGTCTAAACATAAACAACTTTTCATATTAACTAAGACCCCATTGTTGAAGGTGCTCTACTATATTATCTGTTTTGAAACTTGCCATTGACGACAAATCTTACATTGTTAGGAAATAAGTGACTCGGATGAATTAAATCTGTTGTTCTCCAAAGAAAACATTTCAGTGTTAACCACATTAATTGAAGTACAAGGACGCAAGAAAGATATCTGTAAGACATTCGAGGACCACTACTGGAATTACTGTGATACAGCTTTGATTTAATTTGGGCATAACCGTAACGGGATTTGTTAGGTTTTAGGATATCTGGAGTCCGTGGAGAAAATATATAACAAGTCTTTTATTTGTTTGCCTCTTATTTTTTCTTCTCTTTCTGATTTTGATCCGTTGATCGATCCAAAATTATAGGATTATAAAAACCACCAGTGAAAGCGTTAAAAGTTCTATTCTGTTCTATATTGTCTATTTCTGTTTCAGAAGCCTCAAGGGTAATTTTAAATTAGCACACCTGCACAGAAAAGCTTTTTATGGTCTACAAAGTTTACGTTACATGTAAGTAAAATATATAGTACCTACTACCCAAATACAATTATTAATTGGATTTTAACCTTTAATAGGCCATGCGTCAGGTAATTTAATAAGGAAATAATGTCAGGAAATCTGGAATTTATTTTAATTACTTCAAGTATATCTCTCGGTAACCATATTAAGTTTTCCCCTTCGTATGCTATTGGCGTTAACCGCCATATTGACGAAATGGCGGACGAAATGGCGCCGAAATTTAGTTTTTCGTGAATATATCCCAAAATATGAACTTTTTGGCAAAAACACTTATTACCGATATTAATCATCATTCTCTACAAGAAAAGTCCTTTGTACTTTTTTTAAGTTAACAGTTTCAGAGATCAGTAAACTTGAACTCATATGGTGAGGTAGACGTATTTTATTATTAATTATTAATTTATTATCAATATTATTACATACTCGATGAATTATCGTGCCAAATACCACTCGACGTTTCTATTTTGAATGGGAAAATTTTTTATTTATACTTAAACTTTGTTGGCATTTTGACAATATAACTCAAAAAATCTGTAATTCGACATACGGTCTCATGTATTTGTACGACAATTTGCTTTTCGTTAGTGTTTCTATCAAAAAGTTAATATTTTAGGAGATATTCGCGAAAAACTAAATTTCGGCGCCTTTTCATCAATATTTATTCATTTATTTATTTATTGACACCATTCAACGGGAAACATTTACAGAATGGGAATTACAAGAATGTAATATAAACCAATATTTTAGAAAGTAAAAAAACAATATTACATAGAGCATTAAAAACATAACTTTAAACCTAATTGTAAAATGTATACACACATACAGAGTGTCCAAGCGGGAGCTTACACGATCCATATCTCGAAAACTACTGAGCAATTTTTAGTAAAATTACGTATGTATAGTAAACAGTTTATGATCTTTCCAACTAAAAATTTTGTTCTATCACTTCCGGTTATACTAGAAGCAAATGTCAACTTTGTTATTTTAAATGGAACACTCAATTTTTTTTATCGGTACTGATAGGTTACAAAATTTTAAGGTCACTTTGTATAACAAATCTTATACCTAAAATTTATGGTTTTCGAGATAATATTTTTACCAAAATATTGACACCTGCAGATCCCTAAAGAAATTCTTCTGGTGAATAACTCATACAAGAATATATTTATATTCTTGTATTCTTTGATACAAGGTTAAATAAAGAATTCTTACAAAAAAATTGGATTTTCTGAATTTAAATATCTTAAAAAACCGTCGTAGTTAGGTATAGGAAAGTAAATGTAATCTATCCATATTTTTAGTCGTAGAATTTGATAAAAAAAAATGGGAATTTCCATTTAAAAAATTGATGATATTTGATGTTTCTGAATTTAAAATTGTGACCACTTTTGTACTGACCCTGTATAATATTTATATTTTTTTATTTATTTTTAAATAATCTATGGCTATGCTGATTACTTCCACAGTAAAAGATATTTAGATTCTTGTATGGGTTATATGGGTTATTCACCGGAAGAATTTCTTTAGGTGTCAATATTTTGGTAAAAATATTAATATCTCGAAAACTATGTATAACAAACCTTATACCTAAAATTTATAGTGACCTTAAAATTTTGTAACCTATCAGTACCGATAAAAAAATATGGATGTTGACATTTGCTTCCGGTATAACCGGAAGTGATAGAACTGTCAAAATATTTTAGTTGGGAAGATCATAAACTCTTTACTATACATACGAAATTTTATAAAAAATCGTTTAGTAGTTTACGAGATATGGATCGTGTAAGCTCCCGCCTGGACACCCTGTATATACATACATACCTACATACACACATATCCATATACATATCTATAATTAAAATATGCAAATTTAATCAAGAAAAAAAATTGTTTACAATTTTTTTAACTGTGGCTACATTGCAGAAGAAAATATCAAGAATCTGTTGGTGTTCATTATAATTATTGCACATTTGATGTAATCCGAAAATTTACCAATATTTGTACGAGGTGTACTCAAAGTAAAGGTCATATGTTGGCTTGCGGTTACTCTGGGAACACGAAAATTTAATATTTGTAATATATCGGGACACTCAATGTCATTAGTTATTATTTTGTTCAAGAAGGTTAACTCAGATTTCACCCATCTCTTTTCGAGTCTATCTAAAGAAAATCTTTCCAGCATATACATATGCATTCGGATATCCAATATCTGGGTATATTCCATCCTCTCTGGAATAAGCATGTTTTAAGAACTTCCGCTGTACCGTTTCAATACTGTTGACGTGTATGTTATAATAAGGACACCAAATAATAGTTATATATTCAAGGTTAAAGCGCACAAAAATGTTATAAAGCAATTTCAGCGTATCTGCATTATTAAATATGGGAATTTTTTATAATAAAACCTAAAATTTTAAAGCTCTCTGATGTTGCACTATTAACATGATTTATGAAAGAGAGTTTGCCATCAAATATTATACCTAAGTCTCGAAAGACAGTAGCCCTTGCAATCACGATATTATTAAGAGTATTGTCAAAATTTGGTGTCAAAAGCTTGTACTTTATTAGAAAATGTCAACATTGCACTTCGAGATGTTTAAAGGTAATTTATTCTCAATGCACCAAATATTAAGGTTTTCCAAATCTTTCTGCAGGGTAAAACAATTTTCAATATTTTTAATAATATAATAAATCTTTAAATCATTCACATATAATAAGTATTTGCAATTTAAATTAGATATAAATGTCATTTATAAAGATATTAAAAAGTAAGGGTCCTAAATTCGAGCCTTGAAGAACTCCAGAAGTGGCATGTATTTCAACAGCTTCACAGCATTGCATAAATCGTTTTCTGTCAGGTACGTACAATGTAATAAAGTTTTGCGAAAATCCATAACTCTGCAATTTTATTATTAAGATACTGTGATCCAGTCTGTCGAATCCTTTTGAGAAATCTGTATAAATGACATCTGTCTGAAGCCCGGTATCTAAAGAATTCGCTAAATACTGCGTGATACAAAACAAATTAATAACAGTTGATCTCCCTCATAAATCCATGCTGATAGGGCGTAATGCGATGTTTCATGTAAAAGAAAACTTTAGAGAAGTTATTAATTATAGTAATAGACCTGTGATTTTGTATTATGGCACGATATCCTTTTTGAAGACAGAGACAACTCTAGAGGTTTTCCAAGTTTCTGGAAAAACAGCAGTCTAAAGAGGATTGTTAGAGGATATGCAAATACACAAGCACAGTAATGAAAAAGGCAGGAATTAGACAATATTCCTGCCTTTTTTATTAGCGACTGTGCTTGTGTATTTGCATATCCTCTAACAATCCTCTTTAATTTATTTATTAAAACTGCTGTTTTTCCAGAAACTTGGAAAACCTCTAGAGTTGTCCATGTCTTCAAAAAAGGAGATCCACTGTTAAATTTTGGTTTTAATTTTTTTAAACTTGTGTACACATCAGTTTTCGAAAAACCGCTTATATGAAAGTTATCAGAAGTTAAATCAGTTATTTCGTTTTCATAATTTTTTCGAGTTGTGTAAACGAATCCTGAAAGCGTGTAGTAAATTTATTAACAATATTCTCATAGCCCAGTACATCTTCAGTATTAGCAATCATGGAGTCAGGTATGGTGAACGTATTTTATTATTATTTAAAAATTGCCAGCATTTGTTTGAATTACTGTTAACATTGCTTTCAATATTGCTGCAATAATTTTGTATAATATATCATTGTTTTCTTTGATTAACGTTCTCAAATTTTTAAATTCAGTCAGTGCATTTTCATCTTTATGCTTTTTATACCGTTTTCAGGCCCTATGCTTTAATTTAATATAATGTATTATTTCACTGGTAAACCAGGGTGGATAACTTCTGTTACGTTGCCTAGTGATAAATTTTGCTATAGAAACTTTCAGTAGCTAGATAAATATGGCGGCTAACGCCGACATCGTACGGGGGGAAAACTTAGTATGGTTACCGGGAGATATAATTGAAGCGATTAAAACAAATTCCATATTTCCTGAAATTATTTTCTTTTTGTGCTTTTTTTACTCCCTGATGCCTGGCCTATAACTATTAACGAAAGAGAAGTATATTCAGGGTGAATTTGAAATACAGTAAATATTTGAACCCGTTGAATTTAATAACTTCTAAATATTCTTAAAAATAGTCACTTGTAAAAATATCAAAAACAACCAAGACAAAAATTATTGAATGTTCTCCTGAAATATATACAACGTTCTGGGTAGACTTTTAATTTCTTATTTACCGACCTGTTTTTCAATAATGCGATAAATAAATTTATCATACAGATGGAGTTATTTTCGTTCTGACAGATTTCTTATAAGAATTTTAGTTTGGATATACAAAGTAAATTTTTTTTATAAACATAACTCGCTTGATATAAATTAGAACGACATTTAACATTGTATTGTTCAGGAATACAGAACAAAACAAAACAAAATAAAACAAAAACTAGTTTCAACTTATATGCTGTCTCGTAACCCTCATGTCTTTCTTACAAAGACAAATTCCTAAATATTTGTCTTCCGTTAGACATATTATTTATATTGTGTAGTTTGTATGAAATGCGAACTTCTAAAAGGCGATATGAAATCTACAAAACCATTGTAATAGCCCCTCGTACGTAAAATACACTGTTGGCCAAGTTAAACTGGTCTCTAATTTGAACGTTAAAATCGTTAATACATTTTTTATTATTAACTTTTTGGATATATTACAGACACATTATCACTTTCAAATCCAATATGCGTATCTAAAAATAATGGAGAGGCAATTTTTCAAATATGTAAAAATTAACCGTTTGAATGAAGTATTATTATTAAAATATTAATAAAAAGTGTTTAACAAATTATATGTATTATCATTATCTTATTATATCTATTAAAATTATTCTCAAGTAATTAATTAGTTCTAGTGCCACATCAGCGTATGTAACCTATACGATTAGCACACTGAACTGAATCTGCGGTTGGCTCCTTGTGAAACATCATTAAATATTTTAAATATATGAAAGAAACTTGCTTTTTAATGTTTCAAAAATATTTTATTAGAAACTCTACACGTGTTTCGGCTTTTTAGGCCTTTGTCAAGAGTATTCCTTATACTCTTGACAAAGGCTTAAAAGGCCGAAACACGTGTAGAGTTTCTAATAAAATATTTTTGAAACATTAAAAAGCAAATTTCTTTCATATATTTAAAATATACGATTAGTAATACGGCTTTCATTACGGTGCTCAAGACAATATTATATTCTGACTTACATTTCCCTTCGTATAACTCATTTATAAAACGACACATCGAAGGATGCGAAAAAAATTCTCACGAGACAACTTATATCTTCAGAAGCATTTGCTGAAATATGAAACAGAGGTTTCTTAACCCTTTCGGTCACGATTTTTTGTTTTTTTTTTTTCAAAATGTATTTTATGATTTTTCACGCATAGAAAAGAGCCTCCCGCACCCCCCCCCCCCAGGGGCTATTAGTCGTCCCCAAATGAGGACAGTGTGATGAAGAGGTTACAATGTTAGATAATTAAGGGCTGCGTTTATATCAAAACAAGCTTTATTTCGTCGTTATGCAATGTCACAATACTTCAATTTTCTTATCTCAAGTTGTGATAGTCAAAAAAACGATCTAAACATAAATGTATGTTACATTTCAAGCAATAAAATTTAGTTTTGCCTTTGCAGTTGGGTTTTTGCACCTGTCAAACGATTCTCTCTTATTTACCAAGGGCAGGTGTCCAACATTGTCTAGACGAATATCTGCCGGAGGACACACTTCTATGTTGGCTCTTGAAATAGATAGTGTAGGTGATGCGGTGTTGGTGAAAGGTCGTCCTATCTTTTTCGTTGCTGTTTTGCCGATTTTTGTTAAAACCTCTGCGATGCTAGCTCTAAAATTTAACAGATCTAGTACTTTATTTTTCGGAATACCTGTAGACGCCTGAAATCTATACTCAATCCAGGCATTTACACATGCCAAATCAATTCTAAGTGTCAATTTTTTCGACCTGATGAAAGTACGATATATCGTTATCAAAAAATCGATCTTGTCGACCCCTCCCATGTGTTGATTGTAAACTTGTATTACTTCTGGTCGTCCAACTTCGATATATTCTTTCGATGATTTATCCCACCTTCTGCAAACATCCTTTTTGCAAATTTCTAAATAATTTGACGCTAGAATCACTGGCTTGTTATCATACCATTTCGTCATGATTCCTTCACCATCTCCACTTATGACTTGTTCACAAGAACTTCTACCACGTTTTTTCATTTCTTTATCGCTTGAAAATGGAGGGTTACTGAAACGATTTACGCGCGCAGTACATATGGCATATATATGTTTATCTCTCATGTGCTGTAGGAGATTGTAGTTCGAGAAATAGTTGTCGAAAATGAGAAGAATATTGTTTTCATTGATTCTTTCTGACAATTTTAGTACTATAGCTGCCTTGACCAAAACGTTTCAGCGTTTGTGGATCCCATTCCGTCGTTGAACCCTGATATATATGGAAATCGAACATTTGGCCACTTGTGCCGCAAAGCGAGAAAATTTTGATCCCCCAAGGTTTTGGTTTTCCTTTTACATATTGTTTTACATTTAGAGATCCTTTGAACAGAACCATTTGTTCATCAATGCTCAAAGTTTCTTCCAAAGGCAAACTCAGTACTCGTTCTCGAATCGCATTGTATAACGGTCGGACTTTCCAAAACCGTTTATATTTTGTTATATCAACACAGTGAACATGTTGTCTCAGTATTAGAAAGCGGTTGACAGGTATCGCGTCAGCCACTTGGGCTACACGAAGTTTGGATTCCCAATAACATCGAATCCTGGGATAGCTCAAATTGCCCATTAGGATGTGAATTCCAATAAACGAATCGAGCTCTTCTTTCGTGGTTGGTTGGAAATTAGCTGTACCTTGATGTACCGGATACAGATTTGTACATTCCACCAAGTTCGATGATGGTTTGAAGCTGACGTTCATACCATTTTATAGTAGGAGTAATGTACATGATCTTCTTATCCCGCCAACGTATATCATTTTTGTCTGTCAATTCGCTAAATTTGTCGAGTAACTGTTGATTATTTACATCCAATCCTGTATCTTCACCCTCATCATTCACTTCTGACAACTCTTGGTCATCATCCGTATTGATGATCTCTTCTGGTTCGAAATCCTCAATATCTTCATCCTTGGCGTCATCGGACAAATCTTCAATTTCTGACAAATTGTTAGCGAACGATTACGAACTCGAGCACGAGGCATTGCAAAATCGTTGTAGATCTAGTTCAAAAATAGAGAATTTTTGTAAATTATAATGCTAAGAAACCACTACAGCACAATGTCCTGTTATAAGGACGTTCATTACGTAATGAGTAATTTATTCGAAAGAATTTTTTGTAAATATTCATGCTTTTGGAACCACTACAGCACAACGTCCTCTTATAAGAACGTGTATTACGTAATGAATAATTTACTAACAGCACAATTTACTTACCTTTTATTGAATACAATTTTGAATTATTGCACCGTATAAAGCACACTTCTCTAAGTGGGAAACAAATTTTGTTAGCAGAATTACCGAACAGCTGTTTTTCAGCAATGACACTATCCCAGTACTGCAGAGTTCGTATCTGGGAACGTGATTGAGTATTTTTGTAACTGCGCTACTCTAACATAATGGCGATCTATGCCACAATTCCAATGTACGACTTGTCACGAAGCGGGGACAACGTGCAGAACTGGTTTAAAATGCCAGAAATCGATATATTAAGCAATATTAATGAATGTCCTCATATGAGGACGCCATGACTGAAAGGGTTAAACAGTTATTATCTTGTTAAGTTGTGCTTTTGACCATTCCTCTGGCTAACGACTCACTTTACGTGCGTCGATGGGATGTCAAAGATATTTTTACCAATTCTTGCATTCCACAAGGTTCTGTATTATGAAACACCCCATTTTACTCTCTATATTAACAACCTACTGTAGCTTAATCCTACTCCTATAAATGTACCTAGACTTAGAACTCGATTAAACTATTCTCCATTTTTTCGGTGACGAAAGTATAACATATTTTATTGTGTTGTACGACAGTCCTCTTTAAAAAACCATTTTCTCTATTTATTTTTTAAACACAATATTAAATACTTCTTGATTAGTAAATAAATTATATTAAAGTGAAACAATTGTATTATTTTTTATTAAAATGAAAATTCTGAAAGCCGGCACAGGCATTAGAGCCATGTTCCTAAACGAATCCGCCCAGCATATGTTACTAATGGCTATTTGGCAAAATACAATTTTGCCCAGCACAAATATATTCTAAACATATGTTTCCAACCACTTCATATTTTATATTTCTTTAAGTAATACACATTTCAAATGATTTCCAGAGATCTCTCAAACACTGCTATAACATTTCTGCCTACGGAAGGTCTACGAGAAATCGACATCCTTAAAGTGCAAAACACAAAGTCTCTGAAAGTGTTTCCTTCTGTGTTTCATTTCCAGGTGAGTACAATTTATTCAGATACGCAATTATCAGTTAGAATGATTTTAATTTAAAAATCAAACATTAACAGCCATGTTAATAATAAAATTAATGCATACTAAGACAATACTCAAATGATATTAGTACAAAAACTGTCATACATTTTTAGTGACTACTAGATACTAGTTAACATGCCGCTTTAGAGAGTACCGACATTACTGACAATACGGAAATGGGCCAATGCATAGTTGATGGAAATTCTGAATGTGGCCAAAAGTTATTTACAAACGCAATTAATTAAAACACGTGTACAAATATCTTAATCAATAACTTTATCACTGGCAAGGTTTAGTTGAAAGCATTATAGATTATTAGTTGAAAACATTATAGATTTTTTTATGTTTACGTAAACCTACGAGGAAAAAACAGATGCAGATGCAGTTTTAGCGACTTCATGTGATCGGTAATCTATTTACAGTATGAGAATTACAAAAATATAATCTAAAATAATATTTTAAAAAGACAGAAGTAAAAAAAACAATATTACATAGAGCATTAAGATATAACTTTAAACTTAATTTTAAAATGTATACACATATATATGCATGCATATATATACATATATACATATATACATATATACATATATACATATATACATATATACATATATACATATATACATATATACATATATACATATATACATATATACATATATACATATATACATATATACATATATACATATATACATATATACATATACGTATATACATATATACACATATATATATATACACATATATACACATATATACAATCTATACATATATACATATATACATACATACCCACATACACACATATCCATATACTTATCTATAATTAACATACACAAATTTATTATACATTACATATCAACACATGCAAATTTTTGAAGAAAAAAATTGTTTTAAGATTTTTTAACTGTGGCTACATTGCAGAAGAAAATATCAAGAGTATGTTGGTGTTCATTATAATTATTGCACCTTTGATATAAATGTGAAAATTTACCAATATTTGTACGAGGTATACTTAAAGTAAAGGTCATATGTTGCCTTGCGGTTACTCTGGAAACACGAACATTTAACATTTGTAATATATCGGGACAGTCAATGACATTAGTTATTATTTTGTTCAAGAAGGTTAACGGATATATCACTCGTCTGTTTTCTTGGCTATCTAAAGAAAATCTTTCCAGCATATATACATTTGGATATCCAATAGCTGGGTACACTCCATCCTCTCTGAAACAAGCATGTTTTAAAAACTTCCGCTGTATCTTTTCAATGTTAACATGTATGTTATAATAATGACACCAAATAATAGCTGCATATTCAAGCTTAGATCGAACAAAAGTGTTACAAAGCAATTTCAGCGTATCCGCATTATAATAAAGCCTAACATTTGAAAACTCTCTGATGTTATGCTATTAACATGATTTATGAAAGAGAGTTTGCTATCAAATATTATACCTAAGTCTCGAAAGACAGTAGGCCTTTCAATTACGATATTATTAAAAGTATAGTCAAAAGCTTGTACTTTTTTAGAAAATGTCATAACATTGCACTTCGTGATGTTTAAGGGTAATTTATTTTTAATGCACCAAATATTAAGGTTTTCCAAATCTTTCTGCAGAGTAAAACAATTTTCAATATTTTTAATAATAGAATAAATCTTTAAATCATCTGCAATATAATAAATATTTTCAATTTAAATTAGATATAATACCATTTATAGATATTAAAAAGTAAGGGTCCTAAATTCGAGCCTTGAGGAACTCCAGAAGTGTCAGATATTTCAACAGACTGGACTCCACAGCATGGCACAAATTGTTTCCTGTCAGATAAGTCGTATTTTGCGAGAATCCATATCTCTGCAATTTTATTAATAAGATACTGTGATCCAATCTGTCGAATGTTTTTGAGAAATCTGTATAAATGACATCTGTCTGTCTTATCTCAACATGTAGTAAAAAAAATCATTTGAAGCATATTTGTACATCTTTAAGATGTAGCCGTTTCCGTCTCACTATTTTTCTCAGAAATAAAGCCTGACAATATTTAACGATGAAACCGTACACCAAACTGTCACTTTTGGAGAATGTAAAGGCTTTTCGTAAATTTCACATGGATTTTCTATGGCCCAGAAATGACTGTTCTTTTTACTAACAGTCCCATTTAAAGTGATAGCTCATGATAACTTTTGTTCAATATCTGGTATTTAATTTCTTAATTAAAAAAATCTTGGATTAAACTCGATACGATCATATTTATTACGACCTGTTAATTTACATACAACTGCTATCTTATTTTTTTTAATTTGTGATATTAGTTGTACATTTTAAAATACTGATCTAATTGTATATGCATAATTTGGTGTTCTGATGCATTGTTTCTCTAAATCTTTTTATATTTTAACATGTTCTCTAACTGAACTGTATTTTTAAAATTTGTGTGTATGTATACACATCGTCTTGTATATAATATGATAACTCTGTTTTCTCTCTAAATGTAATATTTGACTTGTCCTATAGCAATTATATTGCTCTTACTGGATTAATAAATATTCTATTCTATTCTAATCTATCTTATAAGGGTGAAATTTCATTTTATGCAACATTCGTACGATCCTGAGCTCAGATAAATTAATTATAAGGTAATGCTGGCGAAGCAATCGTTTCTGGCTACAAATAACTGCTTGTTTCTTCGTTTTCTGTACTGCACACAGATCTTGGCCTACTGGTTGATCTTTTGTTTAGAATTGGCCAATTGTTTCACCATTCTCTTCTATAATACAAAATAGTGCTCCATTTTACAAACTGTCAAACATTGACACATAAATCCACAGCCTCCTAAAAATAAATTGAAGTGGTGGATGGATAAAGGTGTTAATTACCAAATTGCTAATTTATCAGAGAAACGTTTTACCAACCTTTCTTCACCAGAGAATCGGAGTTATGTTGTTTTTTAGCTCCTTTATCCATTCGGTATCTGAGTATCTAGTCAAACATTGGTGATAAGTGGTAACATCACAAATCCTATATCCAATAGGGCCTCTAATTTTTGAAACAGTGTCAGTTAACACCTTTATCCATGCACCACTTCAGTTATTACTGATTCTGTAAGTGAAGTGTATACATTTTTATTACTCATTGAAAATGGCCAATGATTTTTAACGCTGACTAATTATTAAAGTATTGATAAAAACGTATATCGTTCAAGTAAACGAAAATTTATTCTTGAATGAATAAAAATAACTGAAAAATTTGATTAACATGTATTAAACAGAACCAAATTAATAAAATTATTTATATTCCTATTTGCCGATAACGACAGAATAAAAATATTCGCACGCTTTTTGTACTAAATAAAACTTTTTACTTCTCTTTATTAAAAAAGGCTGTCTCTTGAAATTCAGCATAGAGATTTCTAAGGCATTATATAAGTTCTGGCCAAATTGATCCCTGAAGTCCTCGAAGTAATAACAAGTAGCCAAAACCCTCAGTGCGCGAGTATGTAGCGGAATAGAGTTTTTTGATAGCCTTGTAATATGAGGAAGTGCTTAATTTAGGGTCTAGTGTTGCAAGAAGATAAAATTATTACATTATTCTCTTTTATGTTTCTTAATAATTTAGTAATTTCATCTCCCCAGAAAAAGTTATCGTTGTTTTCTCAGGAGTTTTAAACTAGTTAAAGCAGCCTGAAATACCATCATCAGTAGAAGAACTTACTTTATTTCTGAAGTGATAACAGAAATTGGCACTGCTGATGATGGTAACTATTAATAATTGAAATAATGAAACTGCAATTTGAGATTTTTGATATTATTTCCTGCCTAGTATCTGAGATTCATTATATGACACAGTTTTCTGTATATTAATATTTGCTTTGCGGATATGTAGATATTCTAACCCCATATCTGATGTTATTAAATTAACGACTTTTATCCTATTCTGATCCCATGTTTATCACTACATTACTAACGCTAAAAATCACAAAAGAGGAATACAATTTTTAAAGACGGCAGAGTCGCTGGATATAAAATTTAATTAAATCGCAATTGTGACAGATTTTGTACACAATTTGCATGATATTGTTGAAAATCGTGAAAATATTCACGTAAAGTAAATAATGGAAAGAAGACCTGAATTTATTTATCTCTCGTTTTGTTATCCACTTTTCTTTCCCAGCTAACTAATTATAAATAGAAATTTGAAGTTAAAAATTGAATCATAATGTTAATCCAAATCGTAATAATAATGCCTAGCCTACTGAATATCTACAAATTATAGTTAGTCATGCTCACATATGTAGATTCCCGAGATACAGAATAGAACCTGTGTTGTGTTAGAAATTGTCGATTGATAATAACTATGGTAAAATATCAAAAAATCTAGAACATCAACACTACTTTCGATTAAATTTCTTTGCTTATTTCACATGGGGCTATAAACTAATTTGATTTGAACCAAACAAAACCATTTTGCGATATTCACATTTTTTTATTCATCTATTTTTTACAAAATATACACACTTCAAAAAAAATTATCGCATCACCTGAAATTTGCCATAATTTTATGTTAATCTTTTTCTGACTGTTTGTTCGCTTTGAATGAAATTTTTTTTGGATTATATGTTGAATTTTCAAGAATGTTACTGTGCTGCTGATGTTTCAGTAAAAATATAGTTTTGCTTGAATAAGCGGAGATGGACAGTCCCGTCTTCTATATTGTTTGAAGATGGGGTTTTTTACTGGCTCGCTGTGGTACACCTTAATTCAAAATTTATATACAACAATTTTCACTATATTTCGTTTTTTTCAGTATTATTTTAAAGTTTTTCCTTAGCGACGTCTGCTTTTGCATGTGTCGCTAGTTCTATTCATTGATGTTATTATACAATTTAAATTATTTAGTTTAGGTGTTGTATTTATTGTTTATTGTTACTTTTAAGCCTAGACTGGCCCTGCTAGGTCGGCAATGGACCGGGTAATCGGTGAGGAACATATACTCTGTTCATTTTAATTGTAAAATAAATATTTTTAAATTTGAATTTAGGTGTAACAATGATGTTGGGTTTTGTTCCGAAATTTCTTAACACCCTATGGAGTGCAACAGCAAGAACATCACAATTTAGAGCTAACACTAGCCTCATCTTTTCTTAACATATTCCTTTTTGGTTCCCTTTATTATATCTGTTGTCAGAAGAGATAAACAGTTTTATGGCACATGTTTATATGCATACATTGGAAAAACTGAAAATAAGTAGTGGGCTATGGAAAACATGAGATCAAAGCAATGTCATCAATTTAAAAGTGTCAGTTGATTTTTGTGAAAAATGTTACATTAGATTTATATACCTTTTGCTGTTTTTATCGTTAATTTAAATTGAATGCCAAATTGTAACATTATGGATGCTCAACAACACGTCATTTAACCGATGAAGATGCCATACGACCAATTCCTCTGATTGAAGATGGGTGAAATAAAAGATACCGTAGTTTTCAATAGTAGTACCATTCTAGTCAGACAAGTGATCGATTACAATCCCGCCAACGCTCCTAGGTACAAAAAACCGCCGACTGCCGATTGAATAATCGTCATTCGTTTCAGCATCATTCAAATTTCAAATACGTGATTCAAGTGATGAGATATGATGCGAGGACTAGTGCACTTGAACGCATGTTAAGATTGTTAAGTTTAGTTTTTTACCGTCGGCAGAATTTTGATTGTGCTGATCTGCGGAATGTTAATGGCTATTGGCTGATGCCATTCGGAGTTGGATTGTCCTGAGTACATAACCGAATTGAGTTACGTTAAAATTTATAATTTATAATTGAGAATTGTATAGAAATATTAGCCAACTGCTAGCCAAATCGATTATTTATGATTATAAATTATGACTCGAGTTCTTTAATGTCGCCAAGCCAGGCCATCGATGTCGATTTCTCCACTTCTCGAGCTCTAATCATAATTCCAATGATCATTTGATTATTAAAGGCATTCAAATAGCCTTTATTCGATTATTGGAATCATTCGATTGTCCCAGCACTAGACATGACAATGCTAAATCGGCTGTTATATAAAGTTAAGTGTTCTCATTGAATCACTGACTCATCAACGTAGAGTCTAAACCGTAAAAGCCAGAACCTTGAAATTTTAAAGGGATGTATTACTTCACAACCCTAGCATGGCACTTCGGCGGCGCAGAGAGAGGCAATATCGCAGATGAGTCAAACCGCTTTACATTGAATGGGCGGGGTTTAGATTATTACGCATCTAAACTCCTGGGACCCAGGAGATATTTTAAGGTATTCAAGACTAAATGAAGAAGTTTTACAGAAAAAAAAATGGCGATTAAAATTTGCGAAAAAAAGTTGAAAATATAGTGTGCCTCACCAGGCTATATCTTAAATGATTTATAAAATATTTGTAAAACATTTTTTTGTCATAATCAAATGGAAAATTTAACGACAAGTTTCAAATTTCATTAAAAAAAATATTGATTTTTTACAAAACTGCACCTTTTTGAAATTTGCAGTGAAAAATGAATTTAAAATAAAATTTCAAAATGGTGTAACTTTATACAAAAGCAATATTTTTTGATGAAATCTGAAATCTGTTAACATATTTTCCATCTGATTCTGAAAAAAAATGTTTTGCAAATATTTTACAAATCGTTTAAAAAATTATTTTTGAGGCTCACAATTTTTCCAACTTTTTTCGCAAATTCAATCGCAATTTTTTTTTTACAAAACTTCCTCATAGAGTCTTGTTAGTTATGCCTTAAAGTTTCGTTTGAGTCCCATGCTCCAATATTAAGACATGACATAACCTACATTTTTCCAGTCGCCACTAGTTTATTGGTACCTTTCAGCTACAAAACTTTTCTGTTATTAAAACTTCTTTTGTATTCAAACCTGCTTTTCTTAAAATAACTCTCAGTTTGTCCAATATCTATTTTAGGTCAAGTATTACACGCAAACTTATAGACCACATTTATTTTCGTTTTAAATTTTGTCTTTGTTATTGGTAATTAACTACCAAGAATGTTTATTTTATAGGCAATATTAGTATTTTGTTTCCTTAAGCTTTTTGACATTTTTTCTGTAGATTTACCGACACATTTAAAAGTTTGGAATTTTGATTCTTTTATTGGCAATTTTGAATATATGAGCTGTATTACTTTTTAATAGGTTTTTGTAGCAAAAATGTTATCAATCATTATTGAGCCATTATCTACTACAATTTGTTTTATTAATTTTTTATTGAAATTATCTTTAGACAAAGGAATGTTAATTAATCTATGTATCATACTTTTGTTAGCCGCTTGTGTTGTATTTTAAACGGTGCGTAAACGTATTATGTATTGTGTTGTCGGTATGAGAACTTCTATGATATATCCAGTATTCATGTACGCTATTAATTTTAGAAATTGTTCAATCTAAAATGGCAATAGAATTGTCTTCTTCTATTTATACAGTAGTGAATTTTTTTATGTATATAAATTATACATATACATTATACAGGGTGTCCCAACCAAAAAGAAGGAACCCTGAATAACTTTGGAGATAAAAACTTTTTGAAAAATTGGTGAAACACGTCGACCTTGTTTCCAAGGGGGACATATTTTAATGTAATACTTATATACTTATCATCATCCCTCTACCCTACACGCCACCCCCTCAAAAAAGTTCAAATGACAAAAGGGGTCGAGTGATACATCTTTTGAAAGGTCTTTCAAGTCTCTACATAACTGTGCATTTTTAAAACTTTTATCGATTCGTTCCTGAGAAATAATTGTTTCATTATTTTAGGTTCGTGAAATAAAAATAAAAGAAGCAGTTTAAATTATGGTATGTATTGTTCAAAATGACCCCCGACTTCCATACAGTAGTATAATCTGTCTTGAAATTCTGTACGAACATTTCTGAACACATCTGGAGTCAATAAACGGCATTCTCGAACAATTCTTTCACGTAACTCCTCCAGAGATGCGGGTTTTGTTGCAAATACCTTCGATTTCAAATGTACTCACAGAAAGAAATCCAAGGGAGTTAAATCAGGTGACCTAGCGGACCACTCCACAGGACCTCTTCTTCCAATTCATCGCTCAAGAAACCGATTAACCAAAAATTAACGGACTGCTATAGCAAAATGTGGGGGTGCCCCATCCTGTTGAAAAAACAGTTCGCCCTCTAAAAGATTATCGTCTTCTTCGAGGATTTGGGTAATCATTGGGTCGATGTTATTTTCTAACAGATCGAGGTACCTTTGGCCATTTAAATTGTCAGGAATAAAAAACGGCCCGACAATGTGATCCCCTAAGATGTCAGCCCAAACATTTAACTTCTGAGGCCTTTGGGTATAAGTTTCCATGAACAAATGTGGATTGGTTTCACTCCAATACCTACAATTGTGCCTGTTTACCTCCCCATTTAACTGAAATGTCGATTCATCAGAAAAACACGTATTGTACAGTAGATTAGCATTACCGTTTAATTGTTCACTAAAAATCTCACAGAATTCAAGCCGACGATCGGGATCATCTTCGTTTAATTCGTGAACCAATTTAAATTTATATGGATGAAATTTGTGGGCCTTTACAATTCGATGAACACTGCTTCGTGATACATCGGAAGCCTCAGCTACTTTCCTGATCGATTGAGTATTATCCATCTGCAAATAACCCAGAACTGCTATTTCGACGGCTTCATTCCTAATCGGTCTCTGAGGTTCATGCTTTTTGTTTTCTACAGAACATTTTTTCCATAAATTTTGTCAATAATTGTATAACATACTGAGAACCAACCCTTCTATCTGGGTGATTTCTATTGAATATGCGCTCCGTAGCTCTAGCACAATTATCGTTTTTAAAATAAATGCTGACAATTTCTATTCTCTCCTGAAGGGTATAAACCATTTTGAGAACTCACTCTGGTAAAATGTATCTCGATTTAAAATTGGTTCTGAACAAATTAATGTTCAAGGACTATCAAATACTTATGAGTCTTTTATTATTCTAAAACTAAACGGACAAGGAAAGTGTTTTTTGTCGAAAAAACTCATGTTGATTTGAGAGCACTAAAAAATGTAGTTTTTTTTTTATAAATTCCAATACCCAGTGCCGTGTATTTTAAATTTTTTAAACGATTTGGATTGTGTGTAATCATCAAAAATAAAATTATTTTCCTTAAGAACGAATCGATAAAAGTTAAAAAAAATACACAGTTATGTAGGGAATTGAAAGACCTTTCAAAAGATGTATCACTCGACCCCCCTTGCCATTTGAATTTCTTGAGGAGGTGGCCGTGTAGGGTAGAGGGATGATGATAGGTATACAAGTATTACATTAAAATATGTCCCCCTTGGAAACAAGGTCGACGTGTTTCACCAATTTTTCAAAAAAAATTTTATCTCCAAAGTTATTCAGCGTGCCTACTTTTGGTTGGGACACCCTGTATATGTATGTATACTAATTAAATGTAACAAAGAAACATTAATTATCGCTGATAAAACTGAATTTTCTAATAAAAACAAATTGCTTCAAAAAACGGTTAGCTACAAAAAAGATTGCAGAAGAGACTAGAAATGCAAAAAATATTAATGAACAAAATGGTAGATATTATTTATGCATTAGCACAATCCTCGCGATAACTTCGGATGTAAAAATTTACTAGCTACGCATTTACGCAAAAGAGCGAGAATTAGATTTCTTATTGATTTTTATTTAAATTAATGATTTGTAAACAGTCAGTAAATGTTATTTAAGAAAATAATGCGGAAGAGATTTAAACGTATATTTATTTTCGTGGAGGATGCCTCAGATTTTCATCTTAAATTAAGGAATAATTATTAATGTAAACAGCGATGAAGATATATATTTATAAATGAGTGCAAAATTAAAGCTG
The DNA here is from genome assembly GCA_029963845.1 of Rhamnusium bicolor. Classification (NCBI taxonomy): domain Eukaryota; kingdom Metazoa; phylum Arthropoda; class Insecta; order Coleoptera; family Cerambycidae; genus Rhamnusium; species Rhamnusium bicolor. The sequence continues at coordinate 251,113 of JANEYF010002574.1, read as the reverse complement.
TGATAAATACATTAACTTTATATTTTATATGAACTGGATCTTAAATGTGTAATTAAAAAATCCATACTCCGTTAATTTATCATAATTTGGAGCAAGTATACAATTTCAAAGGTTCAGATGACTGGTGGAAGCCAATTTATCCAGCGTCCGGTCTTCTATATAGTAGGTAATTACTCTTTTACATGAGACTGCAATTTGTTTTGTTTTTCATGCACATTAATTTTATGTAAAAAAAAACCTCAAATGCCATACAATACATAAGGATTGAACAAAGCTGTAGAATAAAAAAAATATGATAAATTTTAATAAAATCATTCTAAGCTTTCTATTAAGTTAGGTTAGGTGTATGTGAGTGGGCCCACTGCGGCCATCAGTAGATCTATTGTGGCTCACTCCTACTTATATTTCACCCAATAAGTTCAGTCTCTTAATGAAACTGATAACTTTATTGGGTGGGAGCAATGACTTCAGAATTTAACTGGACAAATAATTCCCTATTCGCTATAAAGGAATTGTTTGATTCTGTTGCAACTTGAAACATCGTACTATTGCAAAATCTTAGTACCTATATCGGGCTGTTTTGTATAATTTTGTCTGTTAGTTAATGCATTCAATGCCTGTTTTTTTAGTTTTACCTAAATGGTCAGTAGTTTTGTCACAATAGTTTTTAAGTAATCTATTTGTGGTGCAAGTTAATATAGTAATATGCAATATGTTCCGAATTTCGCAGTCACTAAAATCCATCTTTGCGTAGATGACGATACCCGTTTGTTGGACGCCCATGGCATGGGGTGTAATTATGAGTGAACTTTGTCGGGCGTTTTATAGCATTTTTCATTGAGATTGGAAAATGAAATACATGCGAGTGCGATGTAATTATTTACGATTACCTATATCTTCGAATTTTGTCTGGCTTTCCTTAATAGCTGCAGCCTGATCTGGATTGAATTGTAGTATCACAGCTTTTGTTTGTTGGAAATAATCAACATAATAAAAAGCTGCCTGCAACCATGTTTCCCAACGTGTAAGAATCGGCTGTGGTGGTTCAGGAATACCGGGACACTTGCTATGAAATGCACGGAGACGTTTAGGAGATTTAAGAAACACTTTTTCGGTACTTGCTATTAATGCATCCACCTCTGGAAAACCTTTTCGAATAGTTTCTGCCACAAGATGTAAAGCATGCACTTTACACGTAACATGTATAAACCTACAACCTTGTTCTTGCAAAAAACGGCCTACCGACCGCATTGTCACAGCGCCATCAGTCACAACCATCAACACTTGACTTTTTGACAGTTCAAATTTTTCTAACGTCTCCAGAACCACCCTGGTAATTGTTTCGCTAGTACACTGACTTAGTCTTTTGCTACCTAGTAACAGTGGAACTGTCGGTTTAAGAGGGTCCAGTAATCGTACTATAACATTTAAAATAGATTTTTTTTTACAATCTGTTGTTTCATCAACAGATAACCACAGCCGTGTATTTTTTAATTCACATTTCATCTTATTTACCATGTCTACGTGTTAGAAATAAATGTGTTATTATTATTATTATTTCTATTATTAGTTAACTTACGCTTCCGATTAATCTTTAAATAGAATCTCAATTTTGTTTATAAAGTTAAATCATTCGTGGTTCTAAAAATAGGGATAAATTTGTGTTGTAATTTTACATTTTTAATTAAATCATTTCTTTCCAGTTTATCAAAGAAGCCTGGTTAACCTACCCCTACCACTGCTGCGCCTTCAAATTCCCCCGGACTCACAACCCTTGGGAATACGAGAAACATGCCAGGTTTGTTCAACAACTCCATGAAGCTTGTGCGGTCAAGAACACGACAGTTAGCTATGTTTTACAGGTAATAAATAAATATAAATAAATAGTATATAATTAGTTCTAAATATTGAAATGTATGGATGCTTATATAAGAGACTATACACCTACAAAAATAGATGCATTTATTGCAGATAATATAAACAACTGTAAAAACATTCTTAATAAAAAGCAAAGTATAAATAATTTTAAACTTTTTCACAACAATATAAGAAGTATATAAAAAAATATTGATGAATTAAAACTAGTTCTAACTTATTTCAACTACATATTTGATTGTGTAATTCTAACAGTGGCGTTCAAAGTACACAGTACGGAGCTATTTAATATTCCTGGATACGATTTAATTTACAATGAGGGAGAAATAAATAAGAACGATGGGGTTATTATTTATATAAAAAGTCAATTTAACTATAGTTATGAGATATTTAATTTAGGTAATATAAAAACAATACAGTTAGATATTTTACATTATAATAAGAATATACAGATTATAGCTATATACACTATGCTCATTCGATTTGAATATTAAAGTGACTAATTATCTAAAATCAAACAAAAAAACGCAGTGATATTTCAGATTAATTGTTGCGCATATGAATTTGGATATCCTTGATGATTCGGAAGTCACGAATATTTAAATATCTTGTCCGAACAAGGTTACATATCCACAATAAATATACATACTAGAATTCAGAAAAATAGTAAATCTTGTTTGGATCACATATTTTTAAAAACAAATTTTCCACATGAACATTTTATTCTGGTAGTGTTACAGATTAAAATCACAAATCATTATCCTGTTCTAATTCAATTTACCTCTCCGTTTGAACCTGAAACAAATAGAAAAAATTGCATTATTGGAAATAAACCTTATATAAACTAATAAATTAAAGGGTACATTGCGTAATGAAACATGGATGGACGTAAATCGGAAAAAATATCGATAAAGCTGTTGATATATTTGTGTATAAATTAAGAGAAAACGTAAATATATATATATATATATATATGGACGAAACATATTAAAATAAAAAAACTTGATAAAAAGAATCCGTGGGTAACAGCTGGCTTATTAAAATCTATAAATACAAGACATGATCTATACAAAAAAGCACAAAAAATCCGAATAATGAAGATGTTTTAAACGTGTACAAATCATATAGAAATAAATTAAATAGACCAATAAGGCTAAAATATATTATTATAAAATACAAATAGATCAAAATAAAAATAGATCCCAAAATATGTGGAAATGTGTTAGCGATATTCAAAACCCTAATCATAATCAAAAGTCGAAAATAAAAAACCATTAATAACGAAAGTGGCATTATTATAACGGATAAAAAAGAAATTGCAAATATGTTCTGTAAATGTTATTCTAAAATTGGGCAGAATTTGGCAAATAAAATAAAAATAGGAACAAAAATGAATTTACCAAAAACTGTACTCTCTAATTCTATATATTTCTCCCACACTAACGAGGAAGAAGTGGCAAACGCTATAAATGAACTGAAGTCAAAGAAATCTCCAGGAATGGATACCTAGGAATGGATACTTAGAGTAGAAACAATAAAAAAATATTGTTGAACATATAGTAAAACTCATTACGTATATGATAAGTAGCTCCTTGGATTCAGAAATTTTTCCTTCTGCATTTAAAATTGCCGTGATAAAGCGTTTGCATAAATCGGGTGATAAAATCAGTGTCGGAAATTACACTCCCATATCATTGTTATCAAATATGGCGAAAATTTTTGAAAATATATTAAAAAAGAAAGGATAATTGAATTTATACACAAATATAAAGTAATTTCCGATCAGCAATATGGGTTTAGGCAAGCTAGATCGACACAGAATGCTATAGCAGAGCTCACAGAGAAAATTTATAAAGCTATGGACGGAAATGAGCAAGCATTATGCATCTTTGTCGATCTAGCAAAAGCTTTTGACACCATGAGTCACACAAATTTATTAAACAGATTATAATGTCTTGGTTTTCGAGGAGTTGCTTATGATATTATGAAAAGCTATCTAATGGATCAGGAGCTGATAGATAATGTTTATAGTGTTAAAAAAAACTGTGTGTTATGGGGTCCCACAGGGGACGGTGTTAGGACCGATTTTATTTACTTTATATGTAAGTGACCTATTTAAATTGAACATTTCTGGAGACAATAAGTTTCGCTGACGACACGGCAGTTTCTTTTATTTTTAAGAATACTTCCTGGATGAGCCTGAAAAGTGACGTAGAAAATGATTTTGAAACAGAATTTTTTGAATCTAAATTACTTACCGTAAATGCGAAGAAAACGCATTTTCTGCCCTTTACTTGCTTCTCCAATACATTGCCATCCTTTGACAAACTTGAATAAAATGGAATAATGAACAGATGGAAATAACTTCTGCTAAAAACATTAAATATTTAGGCATAATAATCGATCCTCACTTAAGATGGAATTTCCAAATAAATAACCTCATAATAAAGTTACGTTGTCTTTTATCTAAATTTAAATATCTAAAAAAAAATTTTCTATATCTCACATAAAAAAATATTGTACTACTCTCAACATGTGGAATCATTGCTTCGGAAAGGGTAACGAATTTTTATCTTGACAAATTAGAAACAATGCAAAAATGGCTTCTTAAAATAATTTATGGTAAATGTACCACTTATCCAAGCAATGATTTATACAATGAGAGTAGTATTTTTGACATAAGACAGCTTTTCTGCCAAAATCTGCTAATACGTCAGCATAAAAATAGGACAAATTTAAAGAATATTGAACATGGCTATAGTACACGATACAAAGAAAACTCTAACATTATCCCACGAACATATAAGACCATTGGACAAAGGTGTCACGTAATTTATGTCCAAAACTATACAATCAACTTCCTGTACATATCAAGTTTATATCATCTTTAAAATTATATAAAAAACAAGTTGGTAAATTGATTAGAAAACAACTTAGATTAATAATTCATCAATATATTGACATAAAAAATATTTATCATTTGAATTAGAACATCTTTACTATTATGTATCCGTATGTTATTACATTATTATTACTGAAAAAAATAAATAAATAATGAATAAATTTATCTCCTATATAAGCATCACATTCATATGTATCATATGTATGAATGTGTAGAGTGTGTATGTGTGTGTGTGTGTGTGTGTGTGTGTGTGTGTGTGCTTATATATATATATATATATATATATATATATATATATATATATATATATATATATATATATATATATATATATATATATATATATATATATATATATATATATATATATATATATATATATATATATATATATATATATATATATATATATATATATATATATATATATATATATATATATATATATATGTATATATATATATATATGTATATATATATATATATGTATATATATATATATATATATATATATATATATATATATATATATATATATATATATATATATATATATATGTCTGTGTATGTGTGTGTGTGTGTATATGTATGTATGTATGTATGCATACGCGAATAGTATAGTAATATTGTAATGTAAATATTTAAGTTAAGTTGTAATCTACGAACAAGGATAATTGGTTCTTTTGTAGATTTTTTATTTAATTTTTCTACTATTCAATTATTTTTTTTTATGTTGTCTTGAATCACTTAAAATTTAAATGATTTTCTGAATTTTTTTCTGTATTTTTTGCATTTACTTGAGTGAAATACATCCATAGACAGGCTTTGAATAAGCCTAAATGGATTTTCTATATTTATTTGCGAAATCCAGATTATGTCTCATTATTTTGTATTTTGTACTTAATATTTGTAATTCAAATTTTTGTACCCATTTGTATTTATCTATCTATTTTTTGTAAATAAATATTATATTATTATATATATTGTTTATTTATGGCAATGCATTTACTATAACAGATTTAAATACACATAAAGATTTATATATTTGCATGTAATTTGTATGTGAATGAATAAACATTATTATTATTATTATTATTATAAATAAAACCAGATGAAAAATATGATCAAAGGGAGTTAGATAAAATACATTCAAAAGATACTATGATTATATCCTTCTGTAAAATCACGTTTTACACAACCTAATTTAAAACTAAATGCAACTACATAGATATTGGAATATGGTTACAGCAGAATGTGATGATTATCCTAGAAGTTAATACGGCGAATAATTATTTCGCTGCAAGGTAAATAATTGTTTATCTTATCAGCAACTAGGCTACAAGTTTGGTAACGATTACTTAGCGCAGCTAGAAGTTAGTTTTCTAACCGAGATATAAATCCGCTGTTGAATAAACACAACCTCAAAGTTTGTGTGTTTTCTCGATAAATGTGATATCCTTGTTTGATATAATATGCAAATTGTTAAATTAAATGTTAAAACAGCATATATAAATAATATTCTGTATCTCTATAACAACCTTACGCAGGGAGAAACACAACGGTGACAACGGACGGACATTCTATTCATATTAATATATTCATAATTAAAGCTGGCAGAAATGTGCGGCGGAACTTAGACGTACGCATCATAATAACCGTAATAATAGAAATTAACTAGTAAGAAAAACAATAAACAGTTACAATTTATAAAAATGTATGCACAACTTACCCTCTTAACTAGCTTGGTTATCACAAACTGGAAAAGATCTGTAAAAACTTTATCTCTATGGTTGTCTCCGTGAGTGATGTTTGCTGTAGTGAAAAAATATGCTTATATTTTGAACACATCTATTGATGTAATAAAGGCCTACCTAAAATAGTCTTTGAACGCACTTAACGGATCTGGAGATGCGCCATCAGTACCATCACAAATTTGTCTTAATCTGGTAAAACCAGTGTCTTGCTTTAACACACGTACGAACTTTTCTCTAACGTGCTCATTTTTTGCGTCATCTATAGCGTGTATCAGTCGGTTTACTTCATTCACTATTTGCAGTGACTCCACTAACGACAACGTACCGTTTTGTAAGTTTTTTATATCGTCATGTAATCTTTTATAGTTCTTGTGAATAATTTTTAAAGCTGTTTCAACGGAAATACCTTCGAATTTTGTCTGGCTTTCCTTAATAGTTGCAGCCTCGTCAGGATTAAATTATAGTATCACAGCTTTTATTTGTTGTAAATATTTAGCACAATAAATAGCTGCCTTCAACCATGTTCCCCAACGTGTAAGAATCGGCTGTGGTGGTTCGGGAATACCGAGACACTTCCTGTGGAATGCGCAAAGACGTTTAGCAGATTTAAGAAACACTTTTTTGTACTTGCTATTAATGCATCTGCCTCTGGAAAACCTTGTCGAATAGTTTCTGCCATAAAATGTAAAGCATGCACTTTACACGTAACATGTCCCAACCTACAACCGTGTTCTTGAACCAAACGCATTGCCGCACCAGCATCGGTCACAAACATCAACACTTGACTTGTTGACAGGTCAAATTATTCTAACGTGTCCAGCACCACCGCGTAATTGTTTTGTCAGTACACTCAGTGTCTTTTGCTAACTGGTATAGTGAAAATGTCAGTTTAAGAGATTCCAGTACACGTACTACATATAACAATTATTGTAATATTTTTTTTACAATCTGTCGTCTCGTCAACACATAACCACAGCCGTGTATTTTTTAATATATTTTCTCGCGGCTCGCTTCGGTATTTGATATTTGTCCGCCAGCCATTGCCCCTAAACACCTGATGTCGCACCATTGAACTGCCGCACGACTTACCAGCTGTACTCATAATTAAACTGGGCCAGATTCCGATTAATTCAACGGCGCGTCGCAGAGAACAAACCCGTATTGCGTATTAAGTACACTTGAAATATACGAAGGGATATTGCATTGAATCAAGTAGGACACACTGGCAATCATGTAGAAAATGTGCAGTGGCGTGCCCAAGTAGGGGGTTAGAGGGGAAGCAGGAGCATAAGTGCGCTCAAGTCAGTGCGTAATAGTTTTACATTATAATATCTTAGCTTATGCAGGAAAAGTATCTAACAAGTTTCTTCTATGCACAATGTATTGCAGGGAAACAAAGACCCATCTCTACGAGCCCTGCTTCGTTGGATGCCCATGAATGCCAGTTTGGGTGTAGAGTCCCAAAATGATGAGCTTTGGGGAGATGAGAATGAAGTGTTCCACAACAGTACGAGTGCTTTTTCCGTCACGACAGCTCTATGCGGCGAAATTTACAGAAATTATCATGAGGTAAGTTGTGATGCGGATACCAGCTGCAGCATGTTGCAGTTGGGCAAATATATATGTTTACTTAACCTGTGGAGAGTATAAATACAGCAAATTTTGGCTGCACTTTATACCTGCTGCACCAGCCTGATCGCTTTGCCCGAGAGTAAAAAATACGACATATGCCAGGTCAACTTTTTGTGGCAATTTAGGAAATGTAAACAAATCCTAGATGTCTCTTCCCAACTGTACTAGGAAAAAGCTGTTGTATTTGTTGTATTAATAAATATTTAACATTTCGCAAAATTTTTGGTGATAAATACGACCATAAGCGTGAATTATCTGCATAAATGAGTTTATACTGCCCATCACACTAAGCATGTAATACGAAAACGCAATTTTTTTAAATTAATTATAATGCAACTAAGAATACAATAAACAAAAAAAGACCTATAAATTTAAATTGCTGTTGACATCGCAGGGCAATTGACTAACAGCAATCTAACAATGGCGCCTCGGACTAGTTATGTATTTCATTTGTCGGCATGCCGTTACCGACAAAGATAGTAGATAAGTATTCCGAAGCGTTTATCTTTCGATGTCAAACACAGGTGGTGCATGTGTGGAAAGTTTTTCGCGTAATGCCTAGTTGCATTACTTATACACTCTCCTACAGTTAAAATCATATCTGTTAATTATTATGTTAGTTAGTAAACGAAGGATTTTACGTAGAGGTTTATAAAACTAAAGTTAACTTGCATAAATGAGAGTACTTATGAAAAGTTTTATCGAATGCTAGCGGAAGTTGCAAAAGGAGGTTTTATTGTTTCTAAAAAATTAAATAATTGATGGGATAGTTATAAGCATCACAAAAATCGTACAATTGGCGGTGCAAAAAAAATCTGTAAATTGTTTTTTTTTTTTTACTCTATGAACAAGATATCTGGTTATATTAGTTTCATAAACCTCAAAGTAATGTCTTTGTAAACTCTAGCCTTTTTTGGTTATATGACATCGGAAAACAACATCTTGAAGAGAATTTATATACTACGTTCCACAAATAGTTCCTATGTCTGTCTATTTTAGAATTCTTCAGAACAGCCGAGGTTGCTTTACACAACTCCACCATTTTTTTAAAACCAGTTCAAGGACGAACATATTTACTGCCGCCGCCATTGTGGTTGACAAAAATACAGTAAAAAAAGTGTAAAATTAGGAGATTTTGGTCAATCTAATTATGCTACTTTAAGTTTAAAACCACTAATAAAGTAATCACTTATGTAATAACTCAAATTTATGTATCCAAGAAAAAAATGTAACATCATTTTGGGGGCGCGCCTGTTTTTCAGTCTATAATGTCCATATTTTACCATGAACTGGTCTGTGTTGACAAAGTTGGTACCAAAATAACACAATATTAAAAGAAGCAAACTGCGAAAGCCTGAGCCCTATGGACACTTTGTATAAATTATATCATGTTGCGAAGTGCTTACTATGAGAATTAACAACCATAATAAGAAACACATTTTTTTAAAGAAAACAGTATCACCCTCATTATGCGGTGTCGGGCTGTGACCAAACTACATTTTATTTTTTTTGTTTACTATCAGCCTCTAAAGTATTGCCGCGTAATTACAAATCACTCTGTACACCTATCGCTGATATTTTCTTGGGATTGTGGTTCTGCCAGATTTTCCGAATTTTAAAATGTTTTTTCATCTTTTTTCAACTCAATTTACAATGTACAATTTTTCCAAACTGCCTCCCCAAAATTTTGTTAACTGATTATGGCTGTATCAAACGATTTTCTCTTAATGCTTTTGCTATAGCAGAAGTTCGGTCTATTTGTAGTCCTCTATAGTTAGGTTATGTTTTAGAATCATGTATACACATAATATTAAGGAATATATGTTGAGGTTATATGGAAGTATTTTTTAAAATTTGTTTAATTAGTTTGCCAGTAATATTTATACACAGGGCGGGGGGCAATAGTGCATCGGACTTCGATATCTCGAGTTCTACGATAGCTAGAAATTAAAAAAAAATACAAGTAAACTAGATTAAAATGTCTATAACCGGAAATTATCAATTAAGTGCCTTTTTTTTAAATGAAATGCTATGTACATCAGGACATTCTTTGAACCCTCTTTCTAGAGTCTATCATTCCTATTATTGACTATCTTCCAACGACTTGGATGTAATGAATTTTTTTGTTGAAATAATGCCGTTTGCAGATTCATATTGAAAAAATCACCAGTTACAATTATTGGTTTTAAGAAAAATTTATGTGAATACTAGTTAGGAGATATCTAATTAATGTCTTTGAATCGTTTTTACTTCCTAAAAATGTGGGTGGCCAAAAATTATTTCGAGTTTACAAAATGAATTTAAATAAACACTTTTGTTTTGGGCGAGGCAGACAGAAATTGTTTGCTTGCCAATAGAATTTATAAGCAAAGTTATCCTGAAAGAAGGATTCCTAATGTTTGCAGATTCCAAAACTTTCTCAATAAATTTGTGGAAACTCGAAATGTCGAATATAAAATAGTGAAAGAATAAAACGTATTGTGAATGAAGAAAATGAGTTTTCTGTGGTGCTAGCCACGGTTGAGAATCCCCATATTAGTCAGAGAGAAGTGAGCTCGTTATTAGGAATAAGTAGACGGTCTGTTGGTAGAATCTTAAAAACAAATAAGTTTCATACATATCATATTCAAATGCACCAGGAACTATCTGACGACGATTTCCAAAAGCGTCTACACTTTTGTAATTGGGCCAGAGATCAAATGCAAGATGTCACCTTCTTCAGTAATGTTTTATTTACTGATGAGGCAACTTTTCATAAAAATGAATTTGTTAATATTCACAATTTCCATTATCGTGCTTCGAAAAATCATCACTTTTTTAGGCAGGTTGATAACCAACTAGATATAGATGGTCTATAAACGTTCAGGGAAGAATTATTAGAAAACATGTAATAGGGCCACATTTCTTTGATGGTACATTGACTAGAGCTGACTAGATCTTTATTTTCTGTAAAACTGTCTGCCACAATTATTGATGAATCTTCCTGAAAGAATTCCAAATAGGATGTGGTTTCAGCAAGATGGTGCTCCACCAAATTATTTAAATGCAGTTAGAGACCATTTAAATAATACTTACTCACTTCAATGGATTGGAAGAAATGGACCCACTAAATGGCCTGCTAAATCCCCAGATCTTACAAAAATGGATTTCTTTTTATGGGGATACCTGAAGGAAATTGTTTATAAAGACACCAACAACAGTACAAAATATGAAGGAAAGGATAACTGCTTGTAGATCTATTACAACTGCAATTTTAGGAACAGTAGAAACCTCATTTCAAAAACGCATAGAGACATGTCAATCAAAATGGGCAACATGTGGGGCACTTATTATAATTTTTTCTAATGAATTATTTGACGAAACCTCTATTTTTTAAGTTACTATATTTTTGATTTTGTACTTATTGCTCAATAAAACCAAAATGGTTGCAATTAACCATAAGGAAGTACTTACAAAAAATATTCATTTTTCACTCCTACATCACATCGTTGAAAAATATACAGGGTGTTCTATTTGAAGAAATTGAGAAAATCAATTTAAAAAGTTCTTAACTGAAAAATAATTTTTGGCCACCCTGTTTCAAAAACATTAATTAAATGTCTCGTAACTAATATTCACATAAGTTTTTCTTGAAACCGATAATTGTGACTTTGGTGATTTTTTCAATATGCATCTGCAGATGGCATTGTTTCAACAATAAAATTCATTACATCCAAGTGGTTGGGAGATAGACAATAATAATGTAGGAATGAATAGAGTCCAGAAAGATGCTTTAAAAAATGTACTGATATATATCGCACTCCATTTAAAAAAAAGGTACAATTGTAAGTATTTTCAAGTAGAGTTGCATAACCCACATTATCCAATTATGCAATAAGTTAGCACTATATTTTGTGACATTGTCATTTACTTCATATATATTTTGCGTAGGTGCAAAATGTGCAGTGTATGTGTGTTCTTCCAGGTATTTAATTTGTACATATTCGTAAGTTGTATAATAATTCAAGAAAATAAAGAGAACAGAACATATGTACGTCTGACAAGTATGAAATCAACGCATAATACGAAAATCGTGGTATTTTAATATGAAAATCGTATATTCTCTCTCTTATACGTGTCTTATATAGAAAGCAATTAAATTTTGTATCTCTCTTTGTTTCTTACATCTCGTATTGGACTGTACGTAATTAATTATTTCGCTAAATGCACTCTTAATTAAACTAATAATTGTATTGAAACTTAAAACACGTGAGTTTATGCGAGGGAGAAAGTATACAAAAAAGTCACGAATTAAATGAAAAGTATGTCATTGAATCGTAACATTACTTTATATTCACCGGGCCATTTTAGTCTCTTGATATTTTAAATTAAATTTAAATTTATTATTTGCTGGAGGTGCTGTTGATTTATACCATACATATTCGAATTATAGTAGAAAATTCCATTCAATTTTCATTTATTTCCCAATTAAAATTATTAAATGATTTACACCAGAAACAGTTTGTGATTGAAATGTTAATATTTATTGACATTTCCATAATACAGCTCTAGGCTCACAATCAGTATTGAGTTCTAATATACTGAATTGCTACTCATCATTGATATTTACATCTACATCCTACATCTACTTCCATCAGTTTCATTAGTCTCAAATAATTACAAGTGGGCATTCCGCAAATGTTATATAAATTTACACTGGGACTGTGTAAAGGGGTTTTATTTAATGAAAATTATTTAATCCGATATTGCTACCCTATACTGTTGGTAAAATCAAATTAAATTAACTGGAGTTTTAACCCAGCGGCAAAAAAGTCGTAATTAGTGACAGAAATCTAAAAACATGCCTGTTAAACTGAATACCACAGTTTGAGGCTGCGTTTTCATGAGGTATCCAGGATAGAACTATACAGGGTGTTTCATAGGAAATATATATTAACTGTGGATATGGCACACCTAGGTAGTTCCACAGAGCCCATGATTAATGAGTCTTAGAAACTTTATCACCTAGATACAGGGTGTTTTATCTCTCTTTCCTCATTTTTTTAAGCCACAGCATACAAACCACTCTGTATAAAAATTTGATATTCAGTAAATGCTACTTTACCGAATCAATTATCGTATTAACCAGAATGGAAATACAGGTCCAGATTCATAAAAAAAATCAGTTTTCGTATATCCCAAAAACAGCACTCTGTATAACAACATTTTAAAAATCTTTTCAGACATTTAAAAACAGCGAAGAAAAAGAGCTAAATAGTATACTTTTACATTTCCGCATTTAATTGCAGGAAATTCCACGATAAAACTTAAAAATTGTCAAATTAACAACATCACTCAACGGTGAGTCATTAAAATGGTAAAATTTCCTTATCACGTTGCACTAAAATATTATTTTTTCTACTCCTTACATAGAAAATACTATTTTGCTTCCTCATTTCAGGGAGCAAAGTAGTATTTTTCCTCCCTCGGGAGGAAAATACTTTGCTTCCCTAGGAAGGAAAATACTTTGGCTCCCTCTGGAAGCAAACAGGTAAAAACTTCAAATAGCTGTAATAGTAGTGCATAGACTTCTTTTATTGATACACAAACTTCCTGAAAATGAATGCTTTTCTTTGAAACAGATTTTTTATTACTTATTTTTATTTATAAAAATTGAAAACAGTTTAAATCGAGGTTTAAATTAACATCAGTAACTAAATATTGTTAAAATTTATGGTACAATTAGTTAAATTACTAATGGAGAATGCCCCTGAAGAAATATTGGCTCTGCTGGTATAGATCAGTTCCTGTTTGTTGTTTTCCAAAGTCTTGGTCGCTGATGAAGTACTTGTAGAAACAAAATTTTCAAAAACAAGACGTTTTTTGGTACTTGAAGTAGTACTTTCTCCCGTAATTATTTGGCTGGCTACCTCACATTTTATAGAAATACAATCATCTAAGTACCCTTCTGCTACTGCGTTTGTTCGCCATCCCCCATGTCTTTAGAGTGAGAATGTCACTTCCAACATTGGCTAATAACGTAGCTGAAGTACGGCGGAAACTGTGTCCAGTATAGCCTTTCGAATCATCCAGATTTAAAAATATTGCTATTCTGTATGGAATTTTGGCAATTGTGTTTTTGCCAATTACCTGGTTTGTACATTTCCCTTTAGCATAAGTTACAAAAAATCTAGAATGACATGTTTTAGGAGACCTACAGTCCAGATATTTTCTGTACATATCCAAGACAGATACTCCGTTTAAAATCTCATTTGTTATTGTAAATGTCCTTTTGATATTAGTTTTTGAGCCAGGTATTTGTACCACCAAAATATCGCCTTTATCACTGATATCCTCAAGTACCATTTTAACTAATTCATCGCTACGGCATGCCCCAGCAATTCCAAATATAAGCACAACCTGAAAAAGGAAAATGCACTTATGATAACTGCCTAAAATGTCACTTAATTGTCATATATATACTTTCTAATAAAAAATGCTGCGTTACGTTTTTATTTATTATTCAACAATAACGATCAATCTTACCTTCATATGTAAGTAAGTTTCTTCTGGAGCTTCTGCAATAAACTTGTTGATATCGTTCCTTGAAAAAGTATTGGCTTTCTTGGCTTTATATCCAGCAGATTTCCTTTTTAAAAAAGCTACTAATTTAGGAAACTTAATGTCGATATTGTCTTTAATTTGGAGTGTAGATCGCAACATGCTGTATTTGCTCCATAATGTTGAAGGCTTCAAATCGGCGCATTTTTTTGGAAAAGTTAAATAGGACCACCTCTTCACATATTTTTCTTATTTGCCTAGTCTCCATCCAACAATTAAATAGCTGGTACTCTTTTTCATATTTTTCACGAGACTTTAACGGTAATAGATTTAACGAAACCACGTTTGCTTCTTCCAGAATATCTTGAGGAACTTCATCTTCACATTCGGAATACTTATTATAAACTTTTTGGAAGTTTGTTTATTTTGAAAACAAGAAGCAACCTTAGCAACGTTCCATGTACTTTGATTTTTAACAATATTTACTTATCTAAATACCTATTATGACATTTTGACATATTTGGTTTTTTGATTGTCATGCATAAGAAAATATAATAAAATATGTGTAAAACCAATGTAAAACACTGTAAATGGTCGTAGAAAAAAATCATATGTATTACACAGGAGCAAAGTGCCATTTCCTCCCTTGGATATTGTTTCGCGGGAGGAAATTATGCACTTTTCTCCCTTGTCATACAAATAGCTATTTCTTAATCATGATTTCAAACGCGTTAAATATTTGCTTAATAAATCGGAAGAGAATCATTCAATACAAATAAATAACTTTATATTCTTTATGTTTAAGCTGAAACTATGTTTTTATTTCCATCTATTAAGCCAAAACTCAGATTAATCGCACACCAATGAATTACAGAAATAAATTACTAGAATTTTTTAGGAATCAATAAGCAATAAAAAACTATAACAATTATAATGACATCATGATTATTTTTTCTTTTGTGACAAGCATTATTAACTCTTTCCATAAGTTCCTCCCGACGACGATTAATTTCGACAGCATACACTGTTGATTTTAAATTTTTCCAAAAGTAATAATAACAGGATTAAAATTCTTCCACCTTGGAGGTCATTGATGAGGTCCTGATCTATCCAGATATTTGGAAAATTGCCATTCAGAAAATTTGTCACAAATAATCTAAAATTGATTGGTGCACCATCATGTTGGAAATACATTCCTCCTATATTTTCATCTGCCAGTAGTACTGGTAAAATATTTTGTAGATAGTCCTAGTAGACTTCACCTGCTAATCTACCAGGATATGTGGCTCAATCAAATGGTTATTGAAAAAAACTCACCAAATATTAAGAGAAAATTTATATTGCAATTTACGTCTTACAGCATGCGAATTTTCCTCTACCCAAAGATGATAGTTCTCAAGTTCTAAACACTGTCCTTAATAAACTGTTCCTCATGTATAAAAGTATATCTATTAAGAAATCTCTGAATCCAAATCATGCAATTGCTAAAATTCAAACGATAAATATCATCCTCTGCCTCTAACTTCTGGGACCTTTGAACATGAAATAAGTAAAGTTGTTTTTCTTTTCAGTCCCCACCAAACAAGAGCATGTATGATCAATTTTTCAGGTACTAATTTTTAGATTGTTTTCAATCATATTAATAATATTTTCTTCAATAGCTAAATGTTGCATGTTGCCTCATTTAATTTTATCGGTAGAAATCGACCAATATAGGTGAAAACTTTAAAAAGTGTTTGGTGATTAGGTAATTGATATCCTAGAAATCTCGTTACCGAAACGTGTATTGAGTGCAGTATATGGTGTTTTATTGTTTTGTGGAAAACTACGTTAGTGTTAGGATCATTAAAGTTTGCAAAAATGCAAACTAAGTAAATCCCAAATGGTTTAAATTGGGAAACTTTATAGGTCATGGTAAAACACTAAATTCATGATTTTCATGATACTTATGGTCAAACAACACTGTATGTAGATGGACATCATCATACATAGGCTGAACATTTCCAAATTATTTGTGCATATAAAAAGACATCGGGTTGAAGAATTATGTTACGATAAAAAATAATAATCAAATGGCTATCCAAGAAAACAAGTCCTGTTCGTCCACTCCAGTCGATATCACCCCAGATCAACCTGGATTTCCAGGTGGTCGCTGTATTCTCATTCTTCTTGCATCTGGTAGTCTCACTGGAGAACAAAAGAGGAATTCAATATTAAGACTGAATGTTTTGGAGATTTCGAAACGGCTTTTGCACCATTTGCAAGCGTGGCAGTATCAATTAATTCTCCATTAATAATTCATTACAAATTTAACAAATTCGCCAGAATTTTATTCTAATCGAGAATAAGAACACTCCGTTTGAATCTCAGAAAACAAATGTTCATTCCTAAAATTTGTTATCAAAAAAAAGTTAATGCAAAACGATTCTCAACACATGTAAAGACATATATTTAAAATTTTAATCCAAATTTGTTTTTTAATCACAACATGCAAATAGAGATTTTTTCCCTTTCCAGGTAAAATGTCATCCCGCACCTGATGCATTTAACCCGTGCGAAGATCTAATGGGCAACTGGGCGCTACGCATCCCTGTCTGGTTCATCTCCCTGTCAGCAGTTATAGGAAACTTATTTGTTGTTATCGTGATCGCCACGTCTCATTTTCGACTGACTGTTTCCAAGTTTCTCATGTGCAATCTAGCCGTTGCTGATTTATGCATCGGAATTCATCTGCTCCTGATTGCAGTTGTCGACGCCTGCTCGATCGGGGTTTACTTCAACTCTGCCATTGATTGGCAAGAAGGTAAGCAATAAATGCACGAAAGGTGTTTTATATAAATTGACGACTAAAATCAATTACATTAGAAAATTAAACGTTCAAAACAATTTCGAACTATAATCTTGTGGTGAAGAATATACAATTTATTGAACTAGATTAAATATAAAGTCAAAGTCAAAAAATACTGGTATATCCTACAAAAATAAAGTAAATAAAATCATATCATTTGCTGAAAACACCGGATATATGTGTAAAATATGTAAATGACTTATTACGAAATAATTTTTATAGCGAGGAAGGACAATCAATAAATATTAATACCGGCGAAGCACTTATTTGTAATAATAAAACTAGAAAAAAGTAGTAAACCCCATATTAGCTAAAATAAAAAAGTCATTTGAACTAAACGATACAAAATTGATCAACTTGTAGTTTTAACAACTTTTTTTAACACTTTTAGTTCCTTTAGATTAACTACACTAAATTTACAAAAACATTAGAAAAAAACTCTGATTATTTCTGTATCTAGTTCTAGATCTGTGGAAAAATTTTAGTAGGGCATGAAATTTAACAAAAACGTAAGGATCTAGCTAATCGCAGTGTGGATAATAGAAATAACCCTAATTTAAAAAACTATTCATTACGGTCGATAGTCAATAAATTTTGCTACAAACCACATCAAAATTAATAATCCAAGAGCTGGCATCCAAAATGTGCAAGTTTTCTCAAAGCTAATTTTTTGAGATTAGGTTACTTTTTAGTGATGGAAAATAACTGTGGAGTCAGCACTTCCGGTACCGGGACACCTGGCGCTGGGACGCTTGCAAAGGTTTAATATTAATTAACGTCTCTAAACTGTTTTCTCAAAGCTCAAAATTTATAGAAAACGAGCAAATATAATATAAAACAAGAATCCAACAGTCAGTCAGACAAGAAAATATAGGGACACGTGACGTCAGCGCTACTTCATACCTGTCAAAAAAATGACGTGTGTCAAAGTGATTTCTCAAAGCTGAAATTCTCCAAAACATTAATTAAAACTATAAAGTTAATAAAGGGAGACAGTCAGACTCACTTATGATAGGACCACGTCAGTCAGCAGTCGATAGATGTGAGAACGGTAACTGCGCGCATTAGTACGCCTTTTCTCAATACATATCATTTATTTTATATAAAAAAAATAATTTTAATTGTTTCTTAATAATTGTAATTGTTATATATCAGTTATTATATAGATATCAGTTATTTTATACAAGAAAAAAATAATTTTAAAAAAAGAAGAATCATTGATTCATTGAAAAAAAAAACATCTAATCGTCAGAATCATTGCCGTCGTCGTGTTCTTCGCCACTATCTTCATCAGAATATGTTATATCTATTATACATATATTAATATGCTAACTGAAGCACTGGAAACTTAAACGCGTACCGTACTATACTGTTATAGTAATAATATTAATATAATAGACTGATTTCAACAATTCGGTTCTTTAGCAAAGAGTAGTTTATTCTTTGTTTTTAGTTAGAGAATAAATAATAAAATTAAATACAGAAAATTCAGAACTCGGTCAAAGAAGACCGGCAGTCGGCGCTCTGTATAAAAACGATAAAACGTAAACATCATAGCCACGCCAACACTTTGTACTCCGCCGGCCGGTATTACTTTGATTTTTTTGTTATCATACAGCACGCTTACCGATAGGCGGGCAGGTGCGGACTTATTTGGAGTGCGTGCTTTTGATTTAAATTTAATTATTCAGAAACTACAACCGACTTGCTGCAAGTCAGCGCCCCCAAGATTCAGCGCCCCAGGCAACCGCCTGGCTCGCCTGCCCATCGGGCCGGCCCTGGTAACCCACATTCCATTGAGTTATAAAATAAACGATATGTATTGAGAACAGGCGTACTAATGAGCGCAGTTACCGTTCTCACATCTATCGACTGCTGACTGACGTGGTCCTATCATAAATGAGTCTGACTGTCTTCTTTATTAACTTTATAGTTTTAATTAATGTTTTGGAGAATTTCAGCTTTGAGAAATCACTTTGACACACGTCATTTTTTTTGACAGGTATGAAGTAGCGCTGACGCCACGTGTCCCTATATTTTGCTGTCTGACTGTTGGATTCTTGTTTTATATTATATTTGCTCGTTCTCTATAAATTTTGAGCTTTGAGAAAACAGTTTAGAGACGTTAATTAATATTACACCTTTGCGAGCGTCCCAGCGCCAGGTGTCCCGGTACCGAAGGTGCTGACTCTACAGTTATTTTCCATCACTAAAAAGTAACCTAATCTCAAAAAATTAGCTTTGAGAAAACTCTTGCACATTTTGGACGCTAGCTGCCCGACTATAACCATTTAGTTCCAAAAATAGAAAAAATCCAAATATAGAAAATAATTTGACAATAACTACTTCAATTATGCACCTGTTTGGTGGTTTAGTGACACCTATTTTAAATTAAACGAAGCCTTCTTCGGTCACTCAAGTACCTACTACCTACCAAAGTTTGCTACTACTTTGTAACTGTAAACATTGATTATATTTTACGTTCCACTGCTGAGTGTGCTTTACGCAAAATCGATAGCAATTTATCAAACGGGATAGCTATTATTTTATATTCTTTGAGGATTTCGGTGTAATTTTCCGTTTTCTACTAGAAGAAATAATTCAATTTTATTTCGCTTATCGCGTTGCCATAATTGATGGACAATAAATGGGAACTGTATGAGTGTGCATTGAATATGAATTTTTAAATAGTAAGAAAATATACATTGTAAAATGTATGCAGAGAGAATATATTCAAACTGAACTAACTGAAGCCATCTGTCATAAAGTGCTGGGCAATATATAAAAGGTAAAAGAAACTAATATCTACCTCGAAAGCAATCTTGCGTGAAATATTAAATTGAACTTGGACATTATTTTATTCTGTTTCTTAAATTTATAGAATAGAATAGAATAATTAGAATGAGTTTTTTAGCATAAGCTATTTACAATACCACAAGACTTTACACATCATTTTACCTAAGAAAATTAGATAATAAACTTAAATTACCAATTTTAGGGGAAAGCGTTGTACATACTAATCCATCACAAAAGCTTTTTAAGAAAATTTTTAATTTTATTACAGTTATGAATAATATCAACTCACTTTAAGAAAAAAGAGTAGGTACTTTTTTATAATTAAAATAAATTTGCCTTTCAATACTTTGCTCACGAAACATATTGGTTTAACATAGTGAGAAGGTGTGTACCTTCACACAAATTACACAATGAACACTTGTACCCTAATAAATGTTACAGAATAATAGTGAAAACAAAATAAAATAGGAGAAGATGAATATAATAATTTTGACCATTGCTTAATCGCAGATCTTCTAAAAAGGAACTTTTTCCATTTTCTTACAAAATAATCAAAGTAAACTAAGTTAAAATAATTATATTAATTCCTTACATTTCTAATGAGTGCAAAAGTTACATTAATTTTGCTTTATAAGCAAGTTTGCACATACCATTTATGTAGATATAACCTTGTTTATCTAAAGAAAAAATCTCCAAAAAAATGATCATCATCACAAAAAAAAAATAAAGGGCCCCACTCCACTACCCTGAGGTACCCCAAAAAGAATAGTAGACATATAACGTTCAAAAATTTCATCCCTCCTCTTTTACTAACCAGAAATTTCACCTCCCCTTACCACACCAGCCCGCCACACCTTTTCTCATCTCCCGCCGTTCATTTTATCCACATCGGATTAAACTTATTGCCTATATTCACTTCTTTTTTGGGTTTTGACTTTTGGGACTGGCACAATAACCTTCTTTCAATTCAGGGTATTTCGGCAACGTTATAAATTAACAAATAATTTAATACTTACTATAGATGAATGAAATATACAAAATTGGATCAAAAAAGGCAAGAATATATCACATTTTATGCAATAACTGTTCTTTTCAGTTACTTCTACATTTCATCATTATTTTTATTCAAAAACTATCAGTGGGATAAAAAAATAAAAAAGACAAAAACTTTCTAAATGAATCAAGATTTCCGAGGCATTTTTATGTGATAAATTTGGATCCCATATAAAGTTTGAAAATATTGAACGAATACTTTTTGAAGCGTTCTTATTAGTACGAAAATCCCATTTTAACTTTTTCCAAATCTGTTAGAAAAAATTAAAAACTTATTTTTAACCTCATTTTGGAGGGGAAGTAACTCTTTAACGAAGCGTTTGCGGACATACCTCCATAGGAAACTTTCTTCATATTTTGAAATCCTAAATTCATATTTTAAGTTTATCTAGTTAATCCTGAAACACCCTGTATATAATTTTTAAAGAAAACTTGCGATGCAAAGAACGAGTGTAATACGAACTATAAAGGGCATTGTCTGCAAATCGTTAAAAATATATTCCAAAGGAATGTTAGTGGCAAGCTACATACTGCGACGATGATTACTAAAAGAATGAATATGTAACCTTTGTTGCCCAGAAAATGCAAATGTAGAAGATAGGGAATTTTATGCAGTGATATTTGTACAAATTGCAACGAGAAAACTATACAAATGCAGATGTCAATAATACACAAGTAATGATTATTGTGAGGATGAATCTTAACTTATAATTAAAAACATCATGATCATAATGAAACTTCTATAATATAATGCAATGACAAACAATAGAAAACATTATAATTTCTCTTCATATAAACGAGAAAGGATATGATTGTATGTTTTTGGTTTTAATCTCTCCAAATTTCTAAATGTGCTAATAAAAACATTTTTCAGTAAACTAATTTCAGACTAACCTTTTTTAGATTTATCTCAAACATACACACAACCATCAAAAACTATTAGAAAATTATATTTCACATTTTTCGCATATTTCATGTCCGTTTTCTACAAAGACCTATACCGACTTTTTTGGGATCTTCTTTAATATGATATTTTGACAACAAATTAATATTCTTCTTGATAAAAGTTCGAATCAAATGAAAATTTAATGACAAATATGTTTGCCAATTATTATTTTCTTTTACAAAAACGTCACAAATAGGTGTAACATATACCTTTTTAAACAACTACGTTCCCGGCTATTTGCCAAACGCTGAATATTGGATTATAAAAAGATAATATTCATATTATGGTCAGTACGACTGACTCAATAATGTTATTTTTTATTGCAACTATTCTGTTCAGTAGAACCAAAAATAAATAAAACAAAAGTACTCACCAATACAATCACTTCAAAACTTTAAAACATTCACAGGCACGTGTTTCTGCATATTTGCGTCATCAGTGTGACTTTTTGAAAGCCCGAATGTAACTGAAATCTTAGTAATTCTAATGTATTCTAACTCTATGGGAATGTTCCTTTATTAATTTTAATTATTTTGTTCTCTGAAGCCATTGATATTTAATACATTAGGATTACTAAGATTCCCAGTTACTTTCGAGGCTTAGAAAAAATCACACTGACGACCGACGCACATGTGCAGAAACACGTTTCTGTAAGTGTTTTAAAGTATTGTGATGATTGTTGCATTGGTGAGTGTTTAATTTATTCAGTAGTACTGAAGATAATGTGCATATTATTTTTTTATAATTCAATATTCAGCATTTGACAAATTGCCGGGAAAGTGGTTGTTTAAAGAGATATATGTTATATTTATCTGTGATAAGTTTTTATAAAAGTTAGAAAATAATAATTAGCAAAAATATTTATCGTTAAAAAGGTGCTTCAACACAAGCGCAAGATTTGAATTGCGCGCCAGTTTGGCTGTCACAATGTCACAAGATTATGACGTGCCAGGTAGATAGGAGACAGAGGGGAGTTAGTAAACATGGAGCATTACACGATAGAACAACGTGTCCTGATTGTTAAACATTATTGTGAAAGTGACCAGAATTGGCCGCCACGTTCTTGCGATTTAACACCTTTGGACTTTTGGCTGTAGGATTATCTAAAGTCACAGGTTTATACCAACAAACCCACGACCACCGAAGCATTGAAGACCGAAATTAGACGCTATATTAACGAAATACCGCCACATATATGCAACACCGTTATTCAAAATTTCGTCACAAGAGTACGGATGTGCCAGTAAAGCCCTGCCCACTAAACATTTTGTACAGAGATGTTTCAGATATGTTTTAGAAACTGAAAATGACCTACCTCAAAAATGTTTCAAAGGAAATGTTAGCAATATATATATATATATATATATATATATATATATATATATATATATATATATATATATATATATATATATATATATATATATATATATATATATATATATATATATATACATATATTGTGAGGGCTTCATAGATAGGCGTTAATTAAAAATGTGGAATACGCCCTCTGTTATGAAATTCTTGATTTACTTTTCGACTCATTAAAAATATCCCATCTGAAACATTTTTGAGGTAGGTCATTTTCAGTTTCTAAAACATATCTGAAACATGTCTGTACAAAAATGTTTAGTGGGTGGCCGTCATTTACCATATGTGTTATTCCATACATAACTCCCAAACGTCTATATTATAACTCAATAAATATTTCAATACTTTAAATAAACAAAGAAAAAGGAGCCAACCGCAGAATCAGTATTTTAATGCTTTGCTAGAGAAAACCATGTTTTATTGAACCTTGAAATATTGCGCTCTTTTTGAATCGCCCTTTATTTCCATATCATTCTTTATTTAAAATATCTATTTATATATATTTAATATGTTAAACTAGGAAGGATAATTTTGTAGAAGAATCAAAAACTATTTTTGCTTAAATTAATTGATTTAGAAAACCCATATCCAATATAGGTAATACTACATTTTAGTATGTACTTTATTTCTGAGTACTGATGTTGCCCATTGGAATTACAGGAAATGGCTGCAGTGTAGCAGGATTCCTCACCATATTCGGCAACGTTCTCTCCGTGTACACCCTGGCAGTTATTACCACGGAGCGATGGTACACTATAACCTGGGCCATCCATCTCAACAAGCGTCTCAAATTAAGGACTGCGGTGCGAGTTATGATAGCCGGCTGGATCTGCGCCCTTTCATGGCCATGCTGCCGTTGATAGGAGTTAGCAATTACTCGAAAACAAGCATATGTCTTCCGCTAGAAAACAAAGGAAAAGCGGATGCTATCTATCTCTCCACTCTGCTGGCTTTCAATGCTATCGCATTCGCCCTAATCTGCGTCTGCTACGGCAGCATGTATAAGTCCATCAGAGAAGGTAGGTGACAATTTTCTAAATTAGTCTGGGCGTGGTAAGGGTGCTATCAGTATTGGAAATGAAACTATATATCTATGACAGAAAATTCAACACATAGTAATCAATGAAACATCCCACTAAACAGAAAAACATCGCAGATATGAAACATTCTTGATATTTTGTTACAATGTGAAGTTGTACTCAAAGTATTAATATTCCAGTAACCTCAGAGCATCGTAATATGTACTGAAACTTCAAAATCCGTATAATGAAACAAGAAGAATGTTTTTGTTTAAAACTTGTTATTTTCTTAGAATATCACTAAGATGTAATAAAAATTAGCAATTAACTTCCTTGTTTGTTTGATACATTTTAAATACGTTGCTAAAACTTCCCCAAAACAATCAGAAAACGTCAGTTTCACACATATTATAGAGACTAGGAGCTTCTGGTATTTGGGTAACGCCATTTATCGGTTTAGTTTTATGCTATGAGGAGTAATATTATGGAAAAACCTACCTTGACTGCATATCGAACCGCTGAGCTCAGGATTTGTAAACCGACGCTTAACAGACAGACCCGTTGAGCACCTTATTAGGAGAGTATATAATTATTGGTTACGTAAGTAATAAATACGATTTCAAAAACTGCAGTGTCTAAACAGTCCTGGAGTGTGTTGGAACCTTTGATGTGAAGATAACACTCACGTAGTTTTCCACGAAACACCAAAACACTATATACTGCACTCGATGCGCTTTTCGCCAACCAAGTTGGCATCATCTGGAGATGATTAAAACTTTAAAAGTTTTAATCGTCAACAAAATTAACTTTTAATATCCCAAAAAATGATAGTATCAGAGCGCATCCACGCTAAGCAAATTAATAATTAATTTAATTAATCGAAGCATAAACGTATTTTATGAATAATTTTTGATGTTTCATGTTTAGTGGGATCTTATTGATTTTTTGCTAAATAATTGGGCATGGAAAGAGTATTATAAATGGTTAAAACTTATACAGCGATATCTTAATAGTGAGTTATTGTCAGTATATGTCATTTGTAAAGTTAACGGCAGTAGTAGCTTTTACCTTGAGAAACGTATTTATGAATGGGCAAATCCATACACTATTCAGTGTAGCCGCAGTCAGCTTGTATTGTAAAATCAGTGTTTACTTCACTGTTTACTAGTGAGCGGCATTTCCAACATCTTAAAATTGTGGTAGGGTATTAAACGGTGGTCATTCGCTAGTTCTGATTGGCAGACAGGTGGTAAACAGACCCGCTTACGAGTTGCCACGATCTAACTTATTCTGCCAGAGGCGTCGCATACAGGGAACAGGTGAATAAATAAGAGAAAGGCGAATCACACTATAAATATATGTGTCATATCAAAGTAAGTATTGTTTAAAATAATTATTACCTCATGAAAATATATAAAATAACTAAAAATTGCCATAAATTGATAAAATTAAAGTAAATAAAACGCAACAAAAACACTGTTATTTTTTAAAACAGTGAATAATATAAAAAAATATACAACAATGATTACTACACAAACAGAACAATAACTGGATATTAAAAAACCTCTATCACAACAAAGAATGGAAACAGAAAACATAAAAATAAATAGTAAAAAAATATAACATCAGAACAAAAAAAATATACATATACAGTGTGTGATTGAGTTTGCAATAGGTGATATGGACTGCAAAATTTTTTGTAATTTGAGGGTCATCCCTGGTTATCTGAAAAGACATTTCTGGTGTATGTTTTATTTTTAACCACGTAGGCCACGTAGTTAAACAAAAACTACTTTCTTGTTAGCTAAAATACATTTTCTGTAAAAGAAAGATATTAGAATTTTGAGATATACTCGTATACAACATTTTAAGAAGATCCGCCTACTTTGATGATTTTGACCTTTTTCTACTATATCTGCATTTTACGTTAAAATAATTTAATTATAAAAACCATGAGCAAGCTAGTAAATGTTTACAGTTTCTATGGTAGCAAGTAATAGTCAAACAAAATTGTTTACTGCACAATTATTATTGCAATGCGAGTTAGTGCATTAAGAAAAAGAAAATGAGTTCGGATAGTGACTGTGAAATTCCTGAAGCTATTGTAGAAGAAGCAAGAATTGCCACGCTAAATCTTCTTCCAGCAAAATCGAGATTAAAATATGAAAACGAATACAATACGTTCAAAAAATGGATGACAACCAGCAACGTCAAAAAAAAATGATGTTATTTTGGCTTATTTTTCATTTGCCAGTAAAAAATACAAATCGTCGACCCTTTGGGCAAAGTATTTAATGTTAAGAACTACGCTTCTCTTAAGAGAAGATATCGAGATAAAAAACAGAAACTGATACATTTTTTAAAAAGGCAAGCTGTTGGATATAAACCGAAGAAAGCAAAAACTTTCAGTAGGGAAGATGTAAATAAATTTATTTCAGAAGCCCCTGACGAAATATATTTGTTCATGAAGGTAAACAATTGTTCTTTAACTTATTAGTAGTTTTTTCACACATCTTGTTTTATTTAAGGTTGCTGTAGTTATGGCAATTTGTGGGGCTTGTCCGTGTGACAAATTAACCTATTTACGTCTCGAAAATATTCAAGATAAAACCGACATTTTAGTTATTACGATTCCAGACACAAAAACGTACATTGCACGTACTTTTATTGTAACTAATTATAAGATTAATGGAAATAACGTTATTGACATATATAAGAAGTACTTTGCATTAAGATCTGCAAAAACAACACATTCCAGATTTTTCGTAAATTATTATATTAAAAGAATGTACACAGTGCAAGCGAAGTTGGAAAAAATACATTTTCCCAAATACCCCGTAAGGTTGCCGAGTATCTTAAATTGCCGGGACCTTCTAGTTATACTGGACACAGTTTCAGAAGAACATCCGCATCGCTTCTGGTAGAAGCTGGAGGGGACTATTATAAGTTTGAAGAGACATGGGGGATGGAGGTCCTCCAGCAGTTGCTGAAGGATATTTAGAAGATTCTATCTCAAAGAAGTGTAATTACAAATTATTACTGGACGTAAAAAATCACAGGCAGTATCAACTTGCGAAAATATAAATAAAGACAAGCAAATTATTATTGAGGGTTGTGAATCACTATCAACAATAACGAGCGAAAATCAGGACATTGATATTAACACAACAACATTAAGCTGTTCATCAAAATCTTTTATTGCCATTAGTTTTAATAATCCAACAAGTTGTACCATTAATGTTCATAATGATAAATAAAAAATTGATTATAATATTTTATTTGGTTTCATATTAATATTGGCTCCCATCTCTAATAGCAACGGGAGTAAATGTATATTGTCTCCCGTTGCTATTGGAAACCGACTGAAGGGAGACAAACGTCTATTTTCGCTAATAGAAAATACACTGACAAACAACAGAAAATGTCACTTTCGGAAGCAGGTGTCAAAAAATTATTTTGATATCAGCAAAATATAAGAAATGAAGCTTTATCATAAATATGTGTAAACGAGTTTGTGAAGGTGTCAAAAAAAATCATATGTTCAACTCTAGAGTAAAGTATCATTTCCTCCCTTGGATGGAGAAGAAGCAAAGGGAGGGCAGCTCCCTTTGCTTCTTCTTCCAGTTACATATTGGACAAAAGCAGGAATTGGCATGTTTTGATCGTCATATTGAGACAATTTTGGCATTTTGTCGTCACAATACAAAATGACGTGATGGCCATTTTCATTATGACCGTGTCGTATATCCAAGCTCACATCACTAGACATACTATGATTTTTTTAATGTAATTAATTATTTTCGAGTACCTATAATATACGCGATTAGTCGCTGTCCATGGCATGGAATACTTTCAAGGTTAAAGCTACTACTGCCGGTATCACTAGCCATTTGTTAATACTTCTCTCAAATTATATTGTTACGTACAACTGAGTCTTATGTTTTGCCTTTATAAACCTGTCTGTTAATTAATGCTTGTGTTTCTTTTTTAGGCGGACGAACGGGTTCGACAACTTCCGTCCGAAGCGATTTAACTGTGGCGAAAAGGATGGCTCTGTTGGTCTTCACAGACTTCGCTTGTTGGGCACCCATCGCCTTTTTCGGCCTCACTGCCCTCCTTGGTTACCCCCTCATCACAGTTACCCAAACCAAGATACTTTTAGTATTTTTCTACCCCTTAAACTCATGTGCTAATCCTTGTTTATATGCCCTGCTGACTCAGCAGTACCGAAGAGACTTCTTTATCCTAATGGGGCGGTACGGTTTGTGCAAAGACAGAGCAGAGCGGCACAAGGGGGCTATTGGGGGCAAGCCTTTGCCATACGGCTCTGGGCCGCAATACAAAAGGACTTGTGGGGAAGGGGCGATGAAAATTAATAGTGGCAATAATCACAGGGGATCCGTTTTGACGACGGTAGTGTCAGTGGAGATTCCAATGATGAGGACTAACTCGAGGAACAGTTCGCGATACAGGCCGGACTCTTTGATGGCCGTGCCGGAGTTTTCTCTTAAAGATATGAGCCAGTTTCATGACTGTCATAAACTTACCTCGACTGAAAAATTTATAATTAGTGGATTAAGATTTTTTGTACTTATGGATTTTTTTGTGAGTGTTAGGGCTAGTCAGTTGTTTGCAGATAATATCACACAATATTTTAATACACGATTTAGTACAAAAATTTATGATATTGTATGGAATGGATCTAAAATTTAATGTAAATAAAGCAAGTAGACATTTCCCACGTGATATAATAAATTTGGCTGTTCTGGAGGTAAACAAACCCATGTCACTCTTACTTGTATTGTTATACAATCATCTACACAAGAACGTGAATATACTTCCTGTCGAAATCAAAGAAATATTATATTAAAATATTTTCAAACAATAACTTTGGTAAAAGTGTAATTTCAAAGGCAGGCATTTAATTTAAACTAATACCGCACTCGCTAGCTCTGTGTGCTGGAGTGTTGAGTGACGAACTGGTTTTACTATCTGCCTAATTCCGGGTTCAAATCCCGGCTTCGACCCCGACAAATTCAAAGGGAGTGATTGTATGCACGCGTTTTTTAGCAGTATAACCTTCACCCTTGCAACTCTGGCTTTGGATTTGAGAGCTGTCTATTTTATGTGTAGAGGATGTTTCTAAAGACAATAATAAAATTACTTATTTTTATAATCTGGATTTCATAACAAACTACAAAAAACACCTTGATGAACACTTATTTAAGTTTACGGTCAGTGTTTCACAATATTTCACACTTTCCTGGAAACACAATAATAATAATTCATCCTAGAATAACCCACAAGGTATCAATGACAGCAGTAAAGAAATTTCCGTTCATCGCTTTCAACCCTTTTTACATAAATACCCACCTGACTATCACATGATAATAGTGTGACGTAACAAAATGGTATTGGGGTTATGTGTCACTTTGGCACCCTTAAGTACAGCTGCGTTACTTTGAACTTTTATGTACGGTAAGGTCTCGAGCTCCAGTTCCTGTTTTAAAGTGTAGGAACACCACTTTATTCTATCAGCGGTATTATAGAAGCGAGGATAACTCAGTGAAGAAACGGAATGTCCAGGTGTCGATGTGTATGATTGTCAGTTTCGTAGAAATGGACAACTTCACCTTACCTGCCGAAAATGATTCTCGGTGTATGACCAGGTTGATTACTTATGCTCTAAATGAAAGACAGAATTTCAACTTCACTTACTCTATTTTATTTAAGACTGACCTCATAAAATAAAGACAATAAATATTAAACAGTGTAACCAATCATACAGGTAATAGAAAAAGCAAGCCTATAAACCAAGCAAGAGGTGGTGATAATGCATGCAGGTATATCAAATGCGGCTAAGTTACGGAATCTATTACTACTGAAATGTATAATGATAATGCAAGCAGGTAAATCATTTGCAGCCTTAGCTGCATTTGATTTACCTGTTGTGGAAACTACTATTTTTCTACTGGTATTTAGCAAGCGATTAATGTGTTTAAAGCGGCTAGTGCGAAAGCGGTATTACAGCAGGCGGTGTGTTGAAAACGGTCCAGGTTGCAAGTGGTTACGGTATACAAGCATGACACTACGTCAGGATATCAATCTAGGGACTGATGGTTACTTCAGAAATGCCTAATCGCGAGTATATAGCTAGGTTAGCCCTTATGTCCTCTCTTAGGGGTAAAACGTGTTTTAGCTTGCGGACTACTTGACCAGATTCTATTCTCAAATGAGTGACACTAAAAATCTGGCTAGAATTGTTTCCTAACTATAACAATGGGATTAAATTCTATCCTCAACGAGTGACACTAGAATCCTATCGGTGTTTAGTATCATGAAACCTACACTGAACACCCGGATGATCGTCTAACGTCTAGTGTGTACTTTAGCGGGTGTTATAGAGCTAGGTTGTCTTTTATTCCCATTACTGGGATACAATCGTATATTCATTCGCAGATCACTTCGTCAGATTCTATCCTCAAACGAGTGATACTAAAAATCTGGCTAGTAGTGTTTCCTAACTATAACACTTGGGATTGGATTCTATCCTCAACGAGTGACACTAGAATCTAATCGGTGTTTAGTATCATAAATCTTATACTGAAAAACCGGATGATCCTGAAGGGCATCTAGTATGTACTTTAGCGGATGTTATAGAGCTAGTTTGTCTTTTATGCCCCTTACTGGGGTACAATCGTGTTTTCATTCTCGGACTACTTCGTCAGATTTTATCATCAAACGAGTGACACTAAAATCTGGCTAGTAATGTTTTCTAATCTATAACACTTAGGATTGGATTCCTATCCTCAACTAGTGACACTAGAATCCAATCGGTGTTTAGTATAATACAATCTGAATTGAAAACCGGATATTCTCGAAAGACGCCTTAACTAGATAGCACCTTAATCCTTATTAAACGAAAAGTGAAATAAGTCTAACGATAAAAATGTCCCTAAATTGGTCTCGCCTGAGAGAAGCAAAAGAAGAATTCGAATATGTTCCCAGGGTTTGGCTCGGGTATGTGGATATTTTTATAGTGCTTGA
Organism: Rhamnusium bicolor; assembly: GCA_029963845.1. Taxonomy (NCBI): domain Eukaryota; kingdom Metazoa; phylum Arthropoda; class Insecta; order Coleoptera; family Cerambycidae; genus Rhamnusium; species Rhamnusium bicolor. The sequence continues at coordinate 219,330 of JANEYF010002574.1, read as the reverse complement.
TTCAAGTCACTAATATTGACAACTTTGTTTCTAAATTAAAGTCATTTCGCATTAGTTAAATTCACATTATGAAATTGAAAACTTTGTGCTTTCCAATGTATCGCACTCTAATAAAATGTATATTGGACAAACTAGACGATCAAGTCAAACTAGATTCAAGGAACATATGGCTCATTTCAAACATGGTAGAACAGATAAGTCTAGTCATAGAGGGCCAATCCCATATATTGCGCTCTATTGGTTAGTTAGTCACGGTTCACCTAGCCGTAGCAATAGTTTGGGTCTAAATAGGATACATTGTTAGCATAAGGTTGGTATTAATCTTCTCCGATAATGACGACTTGGTTGGCGAAACGTGCGTCGAATGCAGTATATGGTGTTTTGTAGAAAACACTTCGGTGTTTGTAAACTAGCATTAAAGTATTTAGAGAATTTTTTCACTGAGCTCCGTTTTTAAGAAAACTGAAACAAATAAACAAACGGCTTTAAAAATTGCATGCATTTGTTTTTTAAATTGATCACAAACTAACGTGTGCTATTATGAGAAATACGTCTAGTTGTCCAGCAATCAACTATTACTGCGATATTTGGACTTTGTCAACTGATGTCAACTGCTAGTACTTTATTGATAAAACTGAACATGAAATTTCAGAGGGCAAGTACCTTGTCTTGTTTCTCCAAACGGCACCATTGCCAACGAGATTTTTTTCTCTTCCTTATGGTAGTCTAAACTAAAACAATATAAAAAGGTAAAATAGAAATATGTCAGTATTTATTTTGATATTTATAATTAATTAATTTGGTTACCTTTTTTCTTAGCAGTTCTGACCACCACATATATTTCTTGCAATTCCCAATATCCAAAGTGTCAATAACCGAAACTGAATTTAAATTAGACACTAACGACAAATTAAAAATACCAATTATATGAAATAATGTAAACTATTTGTCCGGCACTTTGCATCTTCGTCGATTTAGCAAAAGCCTTCGATACGGTTAGCCACTCCCAGCTTTTATGTATATTGGAGGGTATCGGAATCAGAGGAACTTCATATGAACTAATGAATAGCTATTTAAATAATAGGAAACAGTGCATGACAATAAATAACACGTATAGTTCCATTGAAACAGTTACATATGGAGTTCCTCAAGGAACCGTCCTAGGACCGATACTCTTCAATATATACTTGAATGACTTATATAAATTACCAGTAAAGGGTGATATAGTGAGTTTTGCAGATGATACTGCTGTAATATATAAAGCCCCAGATTGGGAATCTTTAAAAATAACCGCAGAAAATGATTTTAAACTTATAATGGAATGGTTTGATAGTCGGCTTTTGACAATTAACTACAGCAAAACTCACTACATGCCCTTTACATCATATTCGAGATACCTACCAGATTTTGACACTCTTCTTATCCCGGCCCACAAAGCAAATGTAAACATCTCCTTAGTGCATAGTATTAAGTATTTAGGTATAATAATAGATTGTCATCTAAAATGGGATATGCATATAAATCATTTAATAAAAAAATTGAGGTATGTTACATACAGGCTTAGAGTATTTATCTCGAATACTTACAATTTACCAGATGAGGATACTATACTATGCATTAGTTGAAAGTCATATAGCATATGGGATAGTTGCGTGGGGTGCAGCAACAAACAGTCATTTGAATAAATTAGAAATTATACAAAAATGTGTCCTAAAAATAATGTATCAAAACGCTTATACATATCCTACTAACGACCTATATTTAGAAACAAATATCCTTGACCCTAGACAGCTATTTTTTTTAGCAGTTGTAATCAGACAACAAAAACATAGACATGAATTAATCGATATTGAACACAGCTATAATACTAGATATAGACAAAATGCTTCGCAGATTCCTAAACCAGAGAAAAGTATTTTACTAAGAAGTTATATTTATCTAGGGCCCAAACTACATAACTTAATTCCACTCGAATTTAAAGAAATAAACTCGATTAATGTATTTAAAAATAAAATAAAAAAATGGTTGCGCCAAGTTCCTAGATTGCAAATTCATCAATATGTAGATTGTAAAAATATTTATATTGTATGAAGAAAACAGAATTAAAATGTGTACATTCGTATGCATATGTATGTGTGTGTATATATGTGTATACATGTGAATATATGTGTATGTGGATATATGTTCATATGTGTACTGTATGTATATTTAACAGTGTTTTTTTCTTTTTTTACTTTTGCTTTTACTTTTAATTTTTTTGCATAGTTTGCTGACTGGAGAAAACTTTTCCACTTTCAAGGTCCGCCTTCTGTGGGATCATTTTCTTCATTTACTTACCATAATGGGATTATATTGTTTAAAATTACCTTTACTTTGTATTTTCTGGGTGGTGAATAAAGAATATTATTATTATTATATTATTATTATTATTATTTATTGTTAAATATCACAATTGACACTTAGTATCTATGATATATCTACTTTGGTGGTAACACGCTAACATGTGAATTTTCTTTTCCAAATCGATAATACGCCAGAAATGGAAAATTAGCCATAAGCCACAGTGTCACGATCTGAATATAATTATATATAACTCTTATTATATTGAACTGCAGCAACCACAGTGTGTTCCTAATGACGTAAAATTGTATTTTGGCACAAATACTCAGTTTTTTTAAAATCAGTTCTGTTTTCTGGACTGTTGGTGTTTTCCAGGGCCATGTGTAAATAAATCAAGAACACATCATATGCAAGCATCGGATTCATCACCCACATGCCATTTATTAAAGCTTTAGACATTTTATCGAAGTCCTCTCCAGATTTTTCCAATGCGGGATGGAACACTTTTTCTATAAGTAGATTACAGATTTCTTTTGTCTCGGTCACGGATTCTCTACAAATGTTGAACCTACAATGAAAACACATTTAAAACTTTCCCAACGGACATGTACGAAAGAGACTTAGTTAATTAATTTTTCTCTTTGTAACTGTTTCTCATATAAAGGGACAAACAAACCCTGCGGAACCTATTTGACACATTCAGTAGCAAAATACTAGTAAATAAACTTTATGGTATCTGCGATCCAAATCTAAAATATGATTGCAACAAATGTTTTGATAATGGCAAACGTGGTTTCTGTTATAGTTTTCTTAACGATATGTTTGTCCGCATTAATATATTTATAGGTACACTCTTTCTGAATGAGAAACCCACGTTAACCTACACTTTTTTAAAATCAGTTAAAAATTGGTTAACGTTATTGTTATACAGTGAGTCTAATATATATATATATATATATATATATATATATATATATATATATATATATATATATATATATATATATATATATATATATATATATATATATATATATATATATATATATATATATATATATATATATATATATATATATATATATAGGTATGATCGAAGATAAAGTTGATGTAATTATCAATAATATTGTTACGCCACTGGACTGTGTAGACTGGTTAGATGGAATTGTTCGTGAATGGCCGGGAATATTCTGGAATGCTCTAGACCGTGTGAATGGAAGTAATAAATAAGACGCACAGTGGGCCGAGATTCCGTCTTATTTTATTGGTTATACGAGGTATTTTTAAGAGTTTTAAATAGGAGTTTTTAGTGTATCAATATTAATCTTGGAGCTACAAGATATTGGGAACTGTTGGACATGGAGTGGACCATTAATTTAAAATTCTAAATCGAGTTTTTGACAAAAATGGAGATACGAACTATTGTTTCTTAAGCGTCGATATATATATCTTATATATATATATATATATATATATATATATATATATATATATATATATATATATATATATATATATGTTAAATTCGTTTTTCCGGTATGCCCCCGCGTAGGTGATAGGCCCCGAGAGGGACCGTGGTTGTCTGAACGACGTTTCGAGTAACCAGAAGCCGCAGTAGCAGTTATCGGTTAGAACCTGAAGATGGCAGATGAGATTTTGCCGAAACGTCGTTCGGGCAACCACGGTCCCTCTCGGGGCCTATCACCTACGCGGAAGTATACCCGGAAAACGTATTGATTCAACATCCCTCCACCGCAAAAACCTGAAAAACAACATATATATATATATATATATATATATATATATATATATATATATATATATGTATATATATATAAACACTGCTCTAAGAAGAGGGCTCATTCTTGCATTAATGCTAGAAATTTGGCCAGTTGGTCGATATTATTTTTAGTGAAAAAAGAAATTTTAGGGTTTAAATAAATATTTTGTTCATAATATGACTGTTTTTAATTAATCTTAGTTTTATATAAAAAACAAATCGGGGACTTGATTCTGCGCCACCTTGTATATATATATACATATATATGTATATATGTATATATGTGTATATATATGAGTGTGTATATATGTGTGTATATATTTTTTTGTTTATAATTTTTAAATATTAGTATTATTATAACCTTTTTATTATATAGTATACGTATCTTTAAATTGCAATTTCCCTGCGCTGTAATTGGATTCCCGTCTGGACAGTTGTACTTAAAATAAATTAATAAATAGATAAATTATTAAATACTGACATTTTATATTATGCGAGTATCCAATAATTTTCATCACAGTCTACGATTCCAGCTTGGCACCAGTTTGGATGCGCAGTGGTCTAAACCGTCCTTTCAATGTAACGAGGTTTGGCTCAATCTCTATCCCACTCTAGAGATGTTTCATCTCTCTCTCTGCTGCCAAGTACCAAGCCACAATCGTAGAATAGTAACTATCTAAGTACCTATCTTCTATTCCCCAAAGACATATCCGATGACTCTCCACAGGTGAATAAAACTTTTTTAATTCTTCATCGGTGATGTGATGGACTCCCATGATTTTGTTTCTCGTCAAAACAAAGCCCATAAATCAAACTGAGTAAGAGCCATGTCCTTCTGAGTAATTCTGAATTTCAAGCATGAACAACTTCGCCTACTTGCGGAGTTGTGAAGACCTCTTACTTTGGTTAATGACATCCATGATCTACAAAATTAAATTATTTTTTTGATATGTGTAAAATGAACTCTTTTTCAAGCTGAACATAACATTAGTTCTGCAAAATTAATGTTTGATTTTAATATTACTGGAATCAAATTAATATAATTTTTTATCTAATTGACTTGTACATTGGGAAAAAATCAAATTTTACATGAATATCCATAAAAAAACTACACAAGACCAGCGCGAATATTTGAGTTAAACCTGCTCGACTTCTTTATTGAGGCGTTTAAAGTCACTCAAGTAACACACGAGATGATGTTTAAACGTATTTTTGAGTATATCTTCAGTTTTTGGTACATATTTATACATAAGTTATGTAACATAACTTATATGTTACATGTGCACCAACAGCAAATGTCATTCAAACTTGACATGTCTTAAGAAACAAATAATTAATTATGATTTTGTTATATATTTTACACACTTTACTATTCTTAAGTTACTTAACAGTAACCTGCGCCTGGCTATATGGATTTTATCCTAAGGCCAAATAATAACAGTAATAATAATAATAATAATAATAATTTCAAATATTTTATTACTTGCATTTGTTATATGATGCACAATAAACTGTTTCATTTTGTTATTTTACATATTTCTAGAAAAAAAGAATAAAACAGTTATTAGGTATTACATAAGCATCTTTCAAACCTAATATGATAATAACTATTTATAGTTTCTTACATTTATACTTTCATTCTTATCTGAATGCGCCGGCATAATAGTTTTAGGAAGATAATAAATCAAACACAATACTCTTAATACATTTTGTCATAGAAACTATTAAAACAACTACTCAATCCAGAAGAAAAAATTGCATTGAATTAAATAACTAAATAGCGCATCAGATAAGAATGACAGTATTAAAATATAAATATCTGATGTGACCAGCACATAACTTTCTTATACCAGTATATATCATCCTGATGTAAAAAAATCATTCTGTTTAATTCCTCACTTACCTCAATTAAATTTTAATAGCGTACCTTGAAATGTTTCATTAAAATTTTTAAATAATTATTTTAACAATTTCTTCTTATTGACATTGACATTTTTGTAACTAAATTAAACATTTCAAATGTCAAACTATAAAATTTATCCTAACCCCATTTTATGAGGTCAAATGTGTAAAAAATTTCAGTTTACATGAGCTTTATTTAAGTACTTGGAAAATATATTTTATTGGCTTGATAGAGTAGACATGATTTATGAATCTTTCATCAAGAACATATTTTTACTTTCTTATACCTAATAAAAGGAAGTATAGTAATCGTGATTTTTTTCGACCTCGAGATTTTGATTGATATATACATTTTAAACCTTTCTGAATCCATTATTACTATTTTCCGAATGATGTCTGTCGGTCTCTCTCTCTGTGTGTGTGTGTGTGTGTGTGTGCGTGCTGTGCGTGTGTGCGTGTGTGCGTGTACGTACGTGGGTGCTTGGGTGTGTGCGTATGTGCGTGTGTGCGTGTGTGTGTATATGTGTGTATCCGCGATAACAAAACATACTAATGGAAGACATCCCAAATTTGGCAGTTAAGATTGTCAACAACATTTTAGGCGACAGATTTTTTTCATAAAGTTATGTTTTCTCATTATAATTCGTCGAGATTGGTCCAGAAATGCAATGAAAATTTTTTGTTTTTTTTTCCGCAATTGTACCCTTTTTCTTTATTCATTCATAATTTCAAATATTTTATTATTTGTGTTTGTTTTATGCATACATAATAAACATTTTTCCACTGAAGTTGTTGACCAACTTATAATCGACATTTTGTTATTTTGGTTATTTACCATGGCCTTTAGCATATGCCAAATTATGATTTGCCTTTTGCTTTATGCCTACGACATACACATATAAAGAAACTAAGTAGTTTCTATTATCATATTAAGTATAAAAAGTAAAGAAATTTTTTGCTCCATTCCTAAATAATATTTCTTTAACAACACATAATGGCTAATATCAAAAGTTTAAAGTTTTTAAAATATACGTTAATATTATTGTATATTCATTTGGCAACACACTAAATACTGATTTCCTCAAGTATTTTTTCGATCCACAAATTATTCTTCCGTAAAATGTATAGGTATACATGTCGTTCCAGTTTCAGTTGAATAAAATACGTAATATATTACTATATTAATATTAATACATATTTATGCAGACATCGTCTTAATAAACTACGCAGATATCTACTTTAAAACAGACAATAAGAACCGTGAAAGTCGTCAATAATATATGCAAAGGTCAAGATAACTTCTTACCTCTGTTCTATATTGTTTCTTTAGGCGCGGTATATCCACCTTCTGGTAGAGTGGCTGATCACAGTGAAGTATATTCTTATATAGAATGACTGCTCTGCAAAAACAGATAAATAGTAACTATTATTTTACTGGTTTAACAATTGTATTCTTGAATTTATCTGTTCAGTAACTTTACCAGGAGGTGTATATACCGGCCCTTATTAAAGATATTTCTGATGTAACCATGTTCCACAAACTGAACATGTTTTTTTTAAGAAAAAGATAACTTCAATTTTCAAAACTAGAACTAAATAGCAATTTTCAGTTTTATTTAATAGGTACATATATTTTTAATTTTTTTTTTTTTAATTTTTGTAGTACCTTCTTATGCATAGGAGCAATAATGCAAGGTGAAAAGAAGTACGTGCATTTTTTTCAAACTTCTCAAAGAATCGAATTTTATTCTTTTCATTTTCTTACTTCACATGTTCTTACTTGCCTCTATATATTATACATGAAATTTGATATTACGAAAATTAGTGTAGTTGCATGCAGCAAGTTTTATCAACAATAAAACTTATTGAGATGGCCACAAGTTTCTCATATGGCTACTTTTTTCCTGCCAAAGTATATCTAGCCACTTAATCATTAACCCTCTTTACACAAATGGATAGCTAATAGTCTACTGAAACATCTCTCCTTAAAAGTTTGAGTAAAAATGCCGATATTGAGTTAAACATTTTTGAAAATTTTTCAAGAAAACAATTTTTTTCTCTAACCAGTTATTACTGAAAAAAATCCAAAAAGTGTCGAGGGGAAGACATCCTTTTTCAGAATGTTAATTACCAAAAGCGTCAACAGTTATTTTCACGGAAACTGCAATAGACTGGAATTCGACAGAAAATGCACGTTTTTAACTTTTTCATCCAAATTGAAGTAATATTTCTCCCTTAACGTTTCCAGTTTAGTTCACTGCTGACCCCCAAGAAGTACAGTCCGCCATTGCTCCTATTTGAAATATTGCTACACTAAACGATATTCATGCTCTCGACGCCAAGATTCACTTCATTTTGTTTTGCTTCTGCTAATCTTATTTACTGTGAGAATGCATAAAAATGGATAAAAAAATGTGTCAAAATGATCTATCTACGACTTAAATAATAATAAATATTTATCGTACCTTGATCCTGGCTTAAAATCCTCGTCGTACCAAACACACATATGGAAAATAGTTGACACATACCGTTTGTATGCCGACATCTCTGTACTGGACTTATTCGTCATAATTAATATTTTAAGTGATGCTGATAAAGTTAATAATGCTATAAGTCCTAACAGTTTACTGAAGAATATGCCGAATATATTTCTGTGGAAGAAATCCTGACCTCTAAAAAATTGGTGAAGAAAATTGTTTTAAAAATCGTTTCAATAACTAATTATATGTAAAATGCTTATGATGAATGATGATTAGAGATTGGGAGGTAGTGATAAATCCCAGAGACGCCTTACGTAAATATAATATTATATTGTAAACACCTAATGAAACATGCCCAAACAATATGAAATGATAAAATATTCTTATGTACATACCATACAATAAATCTGTTTTCTTTGTAAAAATGTGAAAAAATTAAAAATTCCTGTTATTGTCAAGTGTCCAATAACAATGCAAATTCATAGATAGATACAGGCGGATTTTCGGTTATCAGGTTCACGCCCACCGCTCCATGTTGAATACACTCTAAATACGTAGTATATATGAAACGCCTATATGAATAACACAAAGATACGTAAACAATGCGAAATGAGAGACAATGGAAGTTAATTTTTTTTAAACGTCTTGTTCAATTCCTTCAGAGAATAAAGTGAACTTGTGGATTAGTGATTTCCCGGAGTTGCAGTTTAACGGCACGGAATTATATTGCACAAGCTGTAAAAAAGTGCACTTGTGCAACGTCAAAGCAAACATTAAGATACCACTCATAAGAAGCATGTGAGTGGTAATATTACAGATAATCCAATATTTAGACAATTTTTGGAAGAGTGTATTAGTGGGCAGTATGTGCAGGTGCCATCGGAAATTGCACCACGAAAAAATATTTATCAAGGAGATGTAACAGTATTAAACAAAAAATGTAATCTGAGCTGAATCACAAATACGTTTGGATTAGGGTGGTTGAAAACACCAATGTCTGCGGCTGGAAGGTGGCAATTGTTTTAATGAGTACATTAATGTTGGTAATATACCTTTATTATTGTGATCGCTAGTTAAAAATATATACATGTGTTACATTCATCAATACTTTCAGCCCTCTTCGTGTTAACTTTGTATGTTACCAAATTCGCCAAATTAACAACAAGGTAAGATATTTTATCATATATGCATGGACATATTTACCTAGTCAATTCTAAAATTGAAGCTATTTATCGCTACCTCCCGATCTGTAAATTCCTGTAGAGTTAATTGAAAACAGCATCTATTATGTTTTGTAGCTTAAAGGTAAATATAGATGAGATAAATTCACACACAAATTATCTATTTGTCATTATTTTCCCTCACGCAGATTTATGATCACGCCCATGCTGTACTTTATTTAATTTTATTCTATCTGGCATGAGAAAACACCCTGATTGATGCTGTGATGTTTATTTTTTGTGACTTTTGTATTTTACCCTTTTTATTGTACATTTTTTCAAAATATCATTCAATTATGAATGTCATTGTTTAATTAAAACCATAAAATTGTTTTAATAGATATTTACCTACTTTTTAAAGATTTCCTCATCATAATAAGGTGGTAACTTCATGTTATTGTTAAAGGAATCCGAGGTTTCGTCACATGGGACCACACTTCCTTCATTTAAGAGATTTTCTACAAATTCTTCTGACGAAAATCCTGAAAAAATTTAATGCCCAATTAAAACAAAACTATAAATAAAAAATAAAAATAAAACTGTTTAACAATTAAAAAAATTAAATGAATATAAAGATAAAAAACAAGTTTTTTATACTGCAACATTTTGTTCCCTTTGGAACCTGCGTCTGCGTGATGTTCACACACTGGTCCTGTAGTACCTACGACTCTGTTTCAATGAACAATCTATCCTAGAATGTGGATGTATATTCTTTACCCTGTATTAACATATTCATTTTTATTTTGTTATAAGTATTTATATATTTTTATTTAGCTACTGTCAACATTGTTACTAAAAGTTGATAAATGTTTATAAATTATTATTTTAAGTAATAATAATATCACACTGAACTGATTCTGCGGTTGGCTCCTTGGGAAACATTATTAAATATTTTAAATATACGAAGGAAATTTGCTTTTTAATGTTTCAAAAATATTTTATTAGAAGAAACTCTACACATGTTTCAGCGGTTTCAGCGGTTCCAGTATTCCCTGTACTCTTGACAAAGGCGTAAAAAGCCGAAACACGTGTATACTTTATAATAAAATATTTTTGAAACATTAAAAATCAAATTTCCTTCACATATTTAAAAATAATTATAATAATAATATTCAGCAATAGCCTGCATAGTGCATATACAATAATTTACCCATTTTTTCACATACGAGATTAGAGAATACTCTCCCAACCATAAGTTGTTGCACTAGAATAATATCGGCAGATAAACATATACAGGGTGGGGCAATAGTGCATCGGACCTCGATATCTCGAGTTCTACCATAGCTAGAAATTTTTAAAAAATTGCAAGTAAACTAGATAAAAAAGTCTATAACTGGAAATTATTTTCGAACATGCAGGGCGAGCCAAGACGAAATTACAGGACCAAGTGTCTATTTTTAAATGGAATGCTATGTATATCAGTACATTTTTTGAAGCCTCTTTCTAGGCTCTATTCATTCCTATATTATTATTGGCTATCTCCCAACCACTTTGATGTAATGAATTTTTTTGTTGACATAATGCCATCTGCAGATGGATATTAAAAAAATCACCACGTCACAATTATAGGTTTTAAGAAAAACTTATGTGAATACCAGTTACGAGACATCTAATTAATATTTTTGAATCATTTTCATTTCCTAAAAATGTACAGGGTGGCCAAAAATTAGTATCAATTAAGAACTTTTTAAATTGAATGTTCTCAATTTTTTCAAATAGAACACCCTGTATATTTTTAACGATGTGATGTAAAAATGAAAAACGAACATTTTTTTGTAAGTACTTCCCTATGGCTAATTGCAACCATTTTCGTTTTATAAATAAAAAAGTGTTTATTTTTCAATTAAGAACTTTTTAAATTAAATATTCTCAATTTTTTCAAATGAAACACCCTGTATATTTTTTCGACGATGTGATGTAGAAATGAAATGTAATCATTTAAAATGCAATGATTACATAAATTAAATCATTTATTATTACACCTTTATTAATTGCAGATTATTTCTTAATATTTGATTTACATGTTCATGTAAAATAATGCTAACGCAGCTTTTTATGCATTTTTCAAACAAAACATACCTTTTACTTCTCTTTCAGAGTTCCTATCAAGATGATTTAAAATTTTCACAGCGCTCCTATCAACTATATCACTTTTTTTAATAAAATTTTCATCGGGTGTTAAAGCGGCTCGGCAAGCACTCACTATATCTATTGTCATCGCAAGTACGTTGCTAATTGTACTAAAATTCTTTAAAACTTGTTCATATATGCCGATATAAACAACTTTAGCAAATTCGAGGTTAACCTGTACATCGCCCGCTGCTGCGGGAGAAGTTACCGTAACCATATACCAACAATTTAATATCGAGTTTCCTGGCGGGAACTGAAGAATAAGATATTGATGTTTATTTTACGGTGAAAATAGTGTAAAGTCCAGTGATAACTGATAACCAGAAGTAACAAATCACATGTTCCAGTTTATTCGCTTGTTTTACTTGATACCATCAAAGATAAATTGATTATTCTTTACTATTATTTTGGATGTAACAACACGTTCATTAATCTATGAGGGCGTTTTAAAATCAAACAACTGAAAAATAATAATTTGCGTTTAAATTTTTTGAGACAATACAAAATTATAATTTAGTTTCAAAATTCAAAAAAAAAAAAAAACACTTCAATTTCGAGGAACGACACAATTAAATTGCTACTAGCAAGAAATTCGGTTCCAAAAAAAATAAGTGTCTGGAATTGCTCAGCAATATGTCAACGCCCAAAAATAAGGAAAAAATCAATACACATAGGTCTGATCTGATCATTTTCTTAACGGAGTTCCAGCCCCTTGAAGATGAGGATGATATAAAAAGCATAATAGTATATCTCAAGGGATTATGAGTTTAATGAATTTGATTGTATTATGGAACAGTCACGGGCAAACTGAAACTCAAAAGTACGAAGGCGCCAAGAAATTGTTGTTTAGTTTGCCAAGGGATGTTACCACGAAATCTCGGATATTTCAAGCAAAAATGTAGGTATCCTTTTTTTTTAAAAGATGTGGCAGTAACCCTTGAAATTTATTAGAATTTTTCCCCAGTTGTTTTATTGGGGCTTGTGACAAAAATCACAACAATTTTACAAATGTGTACAAATGTCACAAATAGTCACATCTATACGAGAGGTAAATCGCTGGGGAATTTTGGCGTACAAGATCTTGGAATTACAAGAAATTACAAGGTATTACATGGGTATTATTGAAAATTATTAGGTATTACTGGGTATTATAATTTGCAGATTTTTGAGGGATAATATCGAGTATATGATTTAATTTTTCGATTTTTTTTTTAATTTGCGAAAAACAGGACTACTCCAAAAGCAACTGATATTTTCTTAAACACCAAATAAATTTCGTATCTGTTATTTAAGTTACAAGTAGAGTAATCTCAATTTGTGTAATAGTCATTTTCATAACAAGTTTGGGAGGTTATTGTCTCCCACACGAGTGTAAATAATTAATTACTGTAATCACACAAGGAATGTGGAAAACACGCTTTCTGAACGTGTTATGAACAATGTTTTTTTTTATTGGCGTAAGGTCATAATTTCAGTCAGATTTTTTGGTCATTGAAAGAAATTCAGTGATAATCGATGATAGTTGTCACTTTTATATTTTAAACTAGATTGCCATGAAGCTTCAAACCTATGTTCTTTGTGATTTCATGCGGGAAGTAGTGGCTTCTGCCACTCTTTTTCCGTTTGGAAACTGGAAACGTCAGTAGAAAAAAAATTGCTTACGAATAGAAACGCATATTATTTTCAGTCTTGACAACAATTATCGTAGATAATGTCAATTATGTTAATTATAATTACATCAGTATCAGTTAGTACCTTGTACATTATATAAAAATATCTACTACACAAGTATAGGTTTAAAGTAAATTACGGTATATACAGGGTGTTTAAAAAACATGGGGTCCATTTAAGGGCTTTGTTGTTTAAAAATAAGACCTAATCATCGAAAAAACATAGGTTAATATTCAACATACAGTGTGTTAAAGGTAACTACTAAAATATAATTACCAAAATAATTATTGGAAGTTCTTCTTACCAATTACGTGAATTTGCTTTGGCTATTAAAGTAGTTTTCAAAGTTGTGTGTAATCTTTCAACCACCCACTGGCGGTTCTTCTATAGGGTCATTTGGTCAATGACCTCCCACATACAAATAAAAAAATAGAGCTATTCATTTTTCTGAAGTTTAAAAATATATGATATTTTAACATTCTTAAAAAATATATTAAAGTTTCTAGTTCATTCTATGCACAATACTATTCAAATATTTAGATCGCAGGATTACATATTCATTACATTATTCATTTATAGAATTTATAAATCTTGGGTCAATCCACAACTTGTCCTTAAAGCTAGCTACGGACCGAATTTACAACGAACTAAAGTGAAATAGACTTATGCGCGAATCGTCAGAAAGCAAAAGAGACAAAAAACACTGGCGGGGACAATGTCCCTGACACATTTTACGTAAACGGTAACGCACGAAGTTCAGTCGAGCACTAGCAGTTTTAATGCTGACTAGGTACGCGTTGGTCGATAAATTCTGTCGCGTTGTTTTTAATGTTTCTATTTGTGAACATTTTATTAGTAAATCTCTACTTGTCGTGAAATTAGGTAAAACAGTGTTTTTGGTGTTTACTATTAAATATGAGTGTTGTACAAAATACATTAAAACTGAAAGATGGACATAATATAGTACAAGTAGTTTTTGTGTTTAGATACGTTTTAGACGGTGTTGCATGTGAGAGATTTTGGAAATTTATTCAGCCTCAAGGAACGACATCGCAGCATTTGACAGATGTAATTTTAAAAGAGTTAGAATGTCTAAAAATTAATGAAAGTCCTGAAAAATTGATAGCACAAAGTTACGATGGAGCTTCAGTAAATGAGTGGTGCTTTTGGAGGTGTACAAGCCAAAATTAAAAAAAGATCCTTCAGCAAATTTTATTCATTGTTACGCTCATCAACTAAATTTAATTTTACAAAAAGCATCAAGTCAGAATAAAAGCATACAATTTTTTTTTGCTAATTTACATAGCTTTTCTTCATTCTTTGGAAAATCGCCAAAAAGAACAGCCATGTTAGATAATGTTGTTAAAATGAGATTACCTAAAGCGGCTCCAACACGATGGAATTTTAATACAAAGTGCATAGAGACTGTTTATACCTATCGAACAGAATTATTAGATTGTTTAGAAAAAAATCATTGATAATGAATCAGAAAACAACACTCTAAACCAAGCTATTGGTTTAAAAAACTACTTACAAAATGAACATTTTCTTTACTGGTTAATTTTTTTTCATTTAGTTATGCCTCATTGTGTATTGTTCAATCAATTACAAAAATGTAACATCGATGTCATAACAGTAAATAAGTGTATTGGCGTTTTTAATAGTAAAATTTAAGACATCAGAAATAAAATTTTGAATAACTATTTGGAGGAGACATCCATGCAGTTTGCCCAGAGATGTAAAACGGAAGAATCAAAAAGGAGAATTTCATTAGAAGTTTGTGATATAATTACATCTGAGATCAAAAACAGGTTTGGCTGCAGTAATCATTTAGCAGTGTCTCAGTTATTTCACGCAGATCGATTTAAAGATTATAAAAAAAGCTTTCCTCAAGATATGTTTAAATTAGTTAAAACGGAGTATCCAGTCATAAATCATTTGAAACTTAAAACTGAATTAGAAGTCTTATATAGCCGAGAAGATTTTTCCAATAGTGAAGGTGCAGTTGCTTTGTTATAGCTTTTTATTAACAACAATTTGTGCAATACTTTTTCTGAAAGTGTCAAACTGTTAAAAATCTTGTGTACTCTCCCTGACTACCGTCGAAAGTGAACGTTGTTTTTCCACCCTAAAAAGAATAAAGACATTTTTAAGAAATACCATGGGTCAGGAAAGGTTATCTTCTTTAGCTATGGTTACCATAGAAAGGTCATTAATAAAGAAGATAAAAGACTTTAATGAAAAAGTAATTGACCACTTTGCATCTCAAAAAGACCGGAGGATCGACTTGGAATTTAGATCACTTTAAAAGGTAGGTAATACAGTAAACTTTTCTAGTTGACCTCCCTATCTCTTGACCCACAAACCGCCACTGCAACCACCCCGTTACTTTGTGGATGATATGTGGTTGTATGAAATCTATGAAAACCAAGGAACTTTGAAAATTCTGAAAATAAGCGAGATTCAAATTGGACACCTGTGAAGTGCCCGTCTTTTTAAATGTTCAGTGGGTGGTGTAGGTGGCGCGTGCAACAGGTGATTGGGAGGAAGGAACTAGAAGGGCGGAGAGATGTTCGATGAGCGGCAGTGACAAGTAGTGCTACAGGAGACCGCTGAAGTTATAAAATTAGTAGTGTGGATATTCTTTATGGAACAATACACACCTTGATCGGCAGTAATATAAAAAGGAACACCAAAGCGACAAATATATGTTGTTGATATAAGGTTTCTGCAGTTAGTTAGTTAACGGATAAGCTTCTGGCCAAAAACCACAGTGAGTATATATGTACAACCACCAGAAGGTAGTAATGGACCTACAATATCGATATGAATATGTTTAAATCTTCCTCTAGGTATTTCGAATTTACCTATAGGTGTTTTTGTATGTCTATTTACTTTGGATGTTTGACATTTAATACAAGTTCTGTCCATAAGGTACAATCTGTATTCATCTTAGGCCAGAAATATTTGTTATTGATTAATTTTTTCTTTGCCCGTACACCGGAGTGAACATATGAAAAATTTTAAAAATTGTTCGTTTGATTGATTTAGGTATATAAGGACGAATATTAGAAGTAGAAACATCACACCAAATTTTATCGTATGAGTTTGGAATTTTAAATTGCTGTAGGGGGGGGGGGGGGGGGGGGGGGGGGGGGGGGGGGGGGGGGGGGGGGGGGGGGGGGGGGGGGGGGGGGGGGGGGGGGGGGCGGGGGGGAAAAAACCCCAACAAAAAAACCCAAGAAAGGGGGGAAAGGGGGGGGGGGGGGGGGGGGGGGGGGGGGGGGGGGGGGGGGGGGGGGGGGGGGGGGGGGAAGGGGGGGGAGGGGGGGGGGGGGGGGGGGGGGGGGGGGGGGGGGGGGGGGGGGGGCCCCCCGGGGCCCGGGGGGGGCGGGGGGGCGGGGGGGGGGGGGGGGGGGGGGGGGGGGGGGGGGGGGGGGGGGGGGGGGGGGGGGGGGGGGGGGGGGGGGGGGGGGGGGGGGGGGGGGGGGGGTTGGGGGAAAAAGAAAAAAGGTTTCGACGCGGGGGAGAAAAGGGGAGAAAAAAAAAGGGGGGGAAGAAAAAAAACCGGGGGACAACCCCGGGGGGGGGGGGGGGGCGGCGGGGGGGGGGGGGGAAAAAGGGGGGGGGGGGGGGGGGGGGAAAGGGGGGGGGGGGGGGGGGGGGGGGGGGGGGGGGGGGGCCCCCTCGGGGGGGGGGGGGGGGGGGGTCGTCGCCCCCCTCCCAAGAGGGGGGGGGGGTGCCAAACCAGAGCCCATTGTTTTTTTTGCCCAAATGATTTAGAGCTTTCTGTAACTCAAATTTTATTTTTTTATTTACAGAAGTTTGATTTTTTCAACAATATTTCTAATTCCAAATCTCGTTTTTCTTCATCTTGTAATTTCTTTAAATTAAATTCAGAAGAATTGCCTGAAGCTATATTATTTATACATAAAAAATAATTACTTTGTTCATTGCTTAATATTTTGACATAAAAATTTTGACAAATTTATCAAAGATATGTCATTTAAACGTGACAGGGTAAGCAACTATGTTTTGCTTACCTTCAATATATTGTACGTCATTTGTCTACTGTGCAATAAATTACATGTATCGATTTTGTCTAGGGTTCCTCTCTGTCTTACTTGCTCACTTGTATTATAATATTGTTACTTCATTTAACTTATTGAATATATTAGTACCCACTATGAACTATTTTCATGAATGTATGGATAGAAGATAATATGGAGAAGATATCGATAGCAACAAAATATTATCTTCTATCCATATACATCCATGAAAATAGTTCATAATGGGTACTAACATATTCAATAAGATAAATGAAATAGCAATTAATAACTACAAGTAAGAAAGTAAGCCACAGATACGTTTTTTTGAAACATCTTGTTTAACCAAACAACTTTTGTTTGTGTAACTTTTGGATACAGATAGTATATACAAATTTGCGACTCATCGTATATTAGTCAAATAGGTATAATGAAAAATAAAGGCTAAACAAATTACCATGTTCATTACGTGTAACGGCAAATAATAATAATTGGTTTGGAAACTGTCCTATAAAACGAGAAACACAAGTGAGGAAGCAGGTCACTTGATTAATGATAAACATACGATTATAATTTATTTTATAAATCAGTACTTACATGTTTGTAATAAAGGTTTTTTATGTTTGTTTATTACCGACTTCTGAAAATGTGTTGCTGTTAAAGGTAAATAAATTAATTGCTCCCCAAGAGTTAAGGATATTCCAAAGTATGAAATCGCGATATTTCTCACAAGTAATACTTTTTTGTTTTCAAAAAGTATCCTAACTTTCTCTTTCATTGAATTGTTTAGATTATATGGTTGCAGAACAGTTTAATCTGAGTCAAAATGAAATTTCTATACTTTGAACATTGTTGTAAGGTAGAGAGGCCACGAAGAACTACAGCCAAGTAGAACTAGAAGGGACACAATATCAAGTTGCAGGCAGCTTTGTGAACGACTTCCTAATGTCATAGGACTTCAAATTTCTATAGAGACAGTTCGAAGAAGTTTGGCTAATCTGGTTTCTAGCCAGATTTTAAGATGAGTTCCACTATCTTTCTTGCTCGCCTGTGTTCTAATAGGCGACTCAGGCGAGCAAGTGTATAGTGGGAACATGATCACATTCATTTCGTTCATAAGTGGCATTAAATATTTTTATTGATAAGCCTAAATGGATATTTCCCAAAAAGAACAGACGTTTAGATTCCAAATGTATTCACTTATTTATTAAAAAAAATGCTTGACAGCAAAGTTGTAATTAGTTTTTAAGATACCAATGGATTATAAAAAGAAACATATCACAAGTTAGAAATGTTGATTGCATAATTTTACCTAATATACCTAACTTTTAAGAAATAATTTATTTTCATAATTGGCGAAACGTATCAAAGTTAAATGGGAAAGTTTTCTAAAATATTGTTAATAGGAGTTGTTGAACTAGTCCCAAAACTTATAATGGAAAAGTCCTACGCACATATAACAGAATTAAATTCATGGCACATTAGCACTCGTAAATAACTACAGAAAAATGTACTTTAGTACAAGATGTGACAATTCGTTGGTCAAGACTAACCATTTAGTCACAAGAGAATTCTTGTGATTCAGTGGAGCAGGCAAAAGTCGCTTCCAAAGAAAACAAATTGGCATAGAACCACATCATACACATTATTTTTAAAAACGTTATTTTCTCAATCTAGATAGTGTATTTATAACATTGTTACGTGTTTGCTATCCACACAAACACCTATACTCGTAGACTCGTTGATTGAAAGTCCAGGTAACACTTACTCACTACTTTATTTACTAATTAACAGTTAACACCAATAGATTAATTACTGTCTTAACTATAATCACACTTAAACACTTATAAGTATATTTCTTATTTCTTCTTTACTCGTTCACGTTCAACTTAAAACTAGTCTCGGCCCACCGTGTGTCTTATTTATACATCCATTCACACGGTCTAGAACATTCCAGAATATTCCCGGCCGTTCTCATACAATTCCAATTTCATCTAACCAGTCTATACAGCCCAGTGGCGTAACACTGGCCCCAGGCTCAACGTCGATCAGGCAATTCATTGTTCCCTGCATACTCGGCTAGTCTCTTTATATGCACCACCTTCATTTTTGATTTTGGACTTTGCTGAATTCGGTATACAACGTCGTTTAGTCTGGTGACGACAGTGTATGGACCTTTCCAATGGTGGTGAAGTTTCGGGGACCCACCTTTCTTTCGTTGTGGGTTATATAGCCAAACCGTTCCCCACCTGGTACTCTCCTGAATTATCCTTAAGATCATAACAAGCCTTCATACGGTCACTGGTTATTGCAATTCGCTCAAAAGCAGCCCTGACGTTATATTGCTTATTTTTTATTTGTGGCCCCATTCTTGCCGCGCAAAACTTCACATTGGCGGCACCAAGTCTCCACATCTTGACGACTGTTTACTCAGTAGAAACGTTCTCTTATTTTTGTCTGGGTTTTTTTGATGCCAAAATGTCCGCCAGGCGTTCCATTATGCACTTGCTGAAATACATTTGCTACGTGACACCTGGATATTAACATTTTCAAAGTAATATTCCTCCCATCTTGACTTTCCCACACTCTCTTCAACAGTCCATCCTCCACTCTAAGGGAATCCCATTGTGCCCATAAAGCCTTCAGCCACACTGATTTATTTGAAATGTCCTTCCAATCGGGTCGGGTTCCTCTTTCTTTCCATTTCAGAATAGGACCAGTTTCCTTATCGTTTAACTGTGCTTCACTTAACGACTCTTTTGTCCAATAATCCGGAACTTCAATCTTAACGGTATTCATTATTTGTACATTTTGCTGCTTTTTCTCACGGTGGCAAGGCTTGCAGTCATTCTGACACGGTCTATTGGAAAGGCCATCTGCCATATTTCCCGAAGTATCAGCTCGCCAGTTTTCCTGCGGCTTCTCCATTACTGCAACATTTACTCTCTCAGGGCTGCGCTGACGACAGTTACTCTGAATATGGCCCATTCTGCCACACTTATAACAGCGCATGCCTCCTCCACTCTGTCTCCCACTACTTTGCTGTTGGTATTGTCTCGGCTGGAGATTCGGGTTTATCAGTAGTTGCATGGTCTTTTGTACTTCGGATATTACATCTTGATTGTTGAGTTCATGACAGTTCCTCTTAATATGGTCCAATTTGCCACACTTATAACAGCGGATACCTCCATTCGGGCTACCGCTATTTTGTTATTCTCGTCTCGTTTGGGAATTCATCTTTGTCAATAGTTGTGCAATCAACTTTTGTAACTCGGTTAATACGACTTGCATGGTTTTATCTGCCGGGGTCTCTTCCACAGCCATGGCTCGCATCTCGGTCTGATTGTATGGTATCCTCATAGGCAGCCTCAATCTCAAAGGCATCTACTAAAGCCTCATTACTTCGTTTGTGCCTGGCTAACTTAAGGATTCGCCTAACCTCCTGATCTCTTCCTCCATCAATAAATGCACCAACTGCTAATTGTTGTTGAAACTCTATTGGTACATCAGGATAGGCTAGATGGGCTAATCTCTCTACAGCAGCCCCGAACACCTGGAGGCTTTCTCCACCCCGTTGTTTGCGTGATTTTAGCTGAGCCTGATATACTTGGGCGAGATGTTGGTCGCCATATCTAAGTTCTAATGCTGCCTCCAGAATGCTAAAGTTTTGTTGCTGGGCGGCAGGAATTGTTTGGAGTAGGTCTAATGCTTGGGCGCTTAGTGCTAATACCAATGCTGTTGCTTTTTCCTCATCGTTCCAATTATTTGAACGTGCAGCGGCCTTAAACTGTCTCTTATATGTTGTGCATGAACATTGACCGACGAAGGAAGGCGGTTGTAACCTAGCACCTGACGACAGTACCAATTGGCCACTCCTCTCCCTTAATTGTTGCTTGAGCCGGGGTACTTCTCCTTCAACAATACTAACTTTTCCCTCAACTTGACCGACTTTTTCTTTAACTTCACTGACTTGTTCTTCAACGTCACCAATTTTTTCTATTACATCGACTTTACATTTTTCAGTGAGGGTGAAAATGGCTGCCTAGAGGAACAGCCTCTAGGCTTCTTTTTATATCTTCATCTTCCTCCAATCGTCTTATTTTCAGGCCCCCCCCATCATTTTTCTTTAGTCTTCTTTTTCTTCCTGACGTTTTCTCTCTTGTTCTTCTTTTTCTTCCTGTTGTCTTCTCTCTTGTTCTTCTTTTTCTTCCTGTCGTCTTCTTTCTTGTTCTTCTTTGCCTTCCTGGCGTTTTCTCTCTTGATTGTTCATCCATTCTAACAACGCTGCTAGCAAGTCCTGTGTTTGTTTCTCCGCCATACTTCTTCTGTTATTGGCATTAACTCACGACACGTAAATCAGTTCAAAATTAAGTTGACGACGTTATAATGTCCATAAAATGTATCTATCACTTCTATTTTAATATTGGAATGTTCCAGAAAAAACTCGAAACAGTACTAGAAAGTCTTATTTAGAGTTTATGTTACTTTTGTGTTATAAAAATTCACTTTTCTTTACTAATTGTGCAATGGAATGTTCGAGAACTTTCACGAAATGTCACAATTAAGTCATGTTTTGAGTCTACGTTCCCGATAACACAGTTTACGTATCTTCTCTGGTTTCCAAATTGAATATTCTAGAATTTTCACGAAAAATCACTTATAGACTTTTTTCTCAATCCACAACGCGTTATTATTAGCGGCACTCGCGTATCTGCAGCAATTTCTAAATCGAATGTTCCAGAAACTTCTCGAAAATCCATTTTAAAGTAACTATTTGGTTCAGAAATAGTCGTCAAACACTGTCCAGTAGTTTAATCCTTCGTGTCACCCCTAAATCCTGAGAAGAACACTGTAGAATCTTTTCGAATATTCCAGAAATTTCTCTACCAATCCCACTTCTGACACCAAATTGTTACGTGTTTGCTATCCACACAAACACCTATACTCGTAGATTCGTTGATTGAATGTCCAGGTAACACTTACTCACTACTTTATTTACTAATTAACAATTAACAACAATAGATTAATTACTGTCTTAACTACAATCACACTTGAACACTTATATGTCTCTTTCTTATTTCTTCTTTACTTGTTCACATTCAACTTAAAATTGTGTCTCTGCCCACCGTGTGTCTTATTTATGCATCCATTCACACGGTTTAGAACATTCCAGAATATTCCCGGTCGTTCTTATACAATTCCAGTTCCATCCAACCAGTCTACACAGTCCAGTGGCTCAACAATATACATAATAACTATATATATTTTTCTTTTCTTGACCGTTAATATCAAATAATATCTGATAGTTTTTTTTGTGGGGATTTCGGTTATATATATCTAATTTTACTATTTTTTTCTAACGTTTCAGTTTATTACACCATCATCAGAGAACTACAATTAATATAATATTATAAAAACATAGTTATGGTTATGTAACATTACAATTTACTGTAATAAACCGAAACGTTATAAAAAAAAAAATAAATAAAATTAGTTATACCTGACCGAAATCCCCACAAAAAAAATTATCAGATATTATACATACATAATAACGTAGATATAACAACAATGTATATTAGAAATAATTAAATATAAATATAAAGTATAATAAAAGCATGTTATGTAACAAAAAAAACAGTAAACAATTGAACGTTTCTAAATCAGAATCTTCAAGTCAACTTATTTAAAAAATATTACAATCTTTATAATGTTATAATTGCATTTAAGTCATTTTTTATGCAATTGAACTTATTATTTTGCATTTTCTGTCAGAATAATAAATCGTAAATATCGTCTGAACATTGTTCTTCCCTTGGGACTTACTGACACATAAATAACTTTTGGTTATCTAAAAAACAGAGTTAGTTAGTTACCCATTATGCTATTAGAAAAATAAACCTCTGCGCTTGTGACTTTTACGTCGAAAGATTAGTTAGAGGTTGACAACTAATATGAGATAAAAGAATAATAATAATATGTTTCCTTGACGATTCGGAAACGAATCTGTTTCCTTATTCAAAGTTTATGAATTTTTCTTTTTACGTAGAATGTCAAGCGTAAACCTTGACACATATATTATTTGTTTATATAATATTCACAGACATAGAACTGTTGAAACTTAAAAATTATAGAATATAAATTTTCTTTAAGTTGGTTGAAACCTTTGATGTAAAGATAACATTGACGTATTTTTCCACAAAACATCAAAACACCATATATTGTACTCGACGCGCGTTTACCAATCAAGTTGGCATCACCTGGAGATGATTAAAACTTAGTTTTGAAACTCAAAACACCAAAACACCATATACCGCAGTCGACGTGCATTCCGCCAACCAAATTAGCATCATCTGGAGATGTTAAAAGAAGAATTAAACTAAATTAGTATTAACACTGACGTAGTTTTACATTAAAACTCGGTTTTAAAACTGAGTTTTAATTATCTCTAGATGCTAACTTGGTTGGCGAAACGCGCGTCGAGTGCAGTATATGGTGTTTTGTGGAAAACTACGTCAGTGTTAATATTAATTTTGTTTAAATCTTTTTTTAACATCGGTAACCACGTTGTACAAATATCTACAGAGCAATGGGATAAACATTTTTCTTCATTCAATATTATTATTGCCGATTCCTTAATTTTTCTTTTTTTACTGTCCGCTTCTTTCGTTAAAATTTGTACCCATTTTATTCAAAAATTTGCGAATATGCTTGGGAAAATGGACACTGCGAAAAAAAAATGTTTTGCAAATATTTTACAAGTTGTTTAAAAAATAACCTGGTGAGGCACACAATTTATTCAACTTTTTTTTTGCAAATTTTAATCGAAATTTTTTTCTGCAAAAGTTCTTCATTTAGTCTTGATAGTTATGCCTTAAAGGATCGCTTGGGTCCCATGCCTCCAATACTAAGATATGACATAGCATTAATTTCACCAGCCGCCACTGAAATGAAGCTTGCGATTCTCGAGTCGGATAAGGAAGGATATTACATTTAAAAAAAATCAAGTATCACCTCCTAAGCAGTACAAGAAGTTGTAGTTTGGACATCATGATGTTACAGTTGCTAGAAAATGTAATGTACCTTACCTAGGTCATTTCATCTATTTCAAATTTTACCTATTTATTACCAAAATTAATTACTTTATTATTTCTAAATTAAGATCATTAAACGTTAATTATTATTTCATTACAAAGAACCAGAATATAAATCGTATTATATGTATTATAAATCTCAGGGTTAAATAACATTTCATTTTAGGAGCAAAAGTGCACGTTTGAACGCACAATTTTAGTCAGTTATCAATATGTTAATGTAAACATAGAAATTCCAATGCACTACGCACTACGTTATAGTGGCTATTATAAAAACCGCATTATTAGGTTTTAAAGATGTAATCGTGGTCAAAATGGGGAATAATATTCTGGCCATCGAAACGTAACTGGAGCCAAATGATCACTAACCTACATTGGCTTTCTTTTTGATTATTATGGCTGTTATAATGTTAGCTACGAAATGATCTTTATGGCGAAAGTATAATCTCCAGCTTGGCTTTTTATCGAAATTATTTAGCTATAACATCGTCTCAAATATTACTTATTCAACTGTGGTTATGTTTTAGTTTTAAAGGTTGTTGTCAAATAAAATGGACATCCATCACACTTATAATATAATATACAGTTTTTAATCAATGAACATGAACAAGAAGGTCAAATCTATTACCGCAGGCATTATTTCTGTAAACTTACATAAAATACTCATAGAAACAAAGAGGGCCCCTGAAATACTTACGTTTTAAGTAAGTATAATTAAATTAATTCGAAATATATTAGTACTATACATTTGAAATTTCAAAGAGCGCAATCGATGGTACGGTTATCAAAACTGATTAAAATATCGAATTAGTAAATAAAAACATTGTTTTAGAGGTAAATTTAACAAAATATTGAAAATCAACATAATGGCCACCGTTCGTGTTGTTTTTGTTTGATAGAAAACATGACGACAACTTGGCATATGTTTTCGGTAATGATGCTATATAGAAATAAAACGGTACTAACAAATTTTTTTAGATGAATCGCAAATTTAACTGGTAATATTGGCCAAAGTACAACCAGAAATCTGACGATTTGGTTAAAATGGGTAGCAAGTTTCCTCGCCAAAAAAAATGGCGAAACTATGGTCTATAAAAAAACCATAACCTCTCCGTTTTTTTATGACAGACAGGAGGCACAGGCACGATGTATGGCATAACAACATACATTTCATTTCTGAGATAACACTTATCTACATATTTGGGTTTTTACATTTATTTTATAATGGTTACTATTAACTGATATATGCAGAAGAAAAAATTGCTACTATTTTATCTATGAGTTCACTACTACTACATATTGTCTGTGCACTTTGATTTCATCTTTATTTAATTTGC
The DNA here is from genome assembly GCA_029963845.1 of Rhamnusium bicolor. Classification (NCBI taxonomy): domain Eukaryota; kingdom Metazoa; phylum Arthropoda; class Insecta; order Coleoptera; family Cerambycidae; genus Rhamnusium; species Rhamnusium bicolor. Next base: position 193,333 of record JANEYF010002574.1, on the reverse strand, counting down.
TTCTTCAAATATGTACATAAGAACTCCTTTCCTTGAGGGATTCCGGTATACGATTAAATTTGATGTTTCAGAAAGACCCCCCTCACAGAACGTATTCAACAAGTACCAGTTTGAACGAATTACTTAGAGAATTAACTATTATTCCAAGTATTTGACTAATAAAACAATTGACCTTTCGATCAAGGCGGTTTAAATATAAACATTAATAGAAGTTATCATATACAAGGTATACCAAAGTTAAAGAAGAACCCACTTAGGTCATATTACAATAGAAAATCATTAACGGAAAAAATCACTTCGTTACATTATGAGATAATATAATTAAACTAAATTGATAAAAAATAAATATACTATAAAGAGAGTGAAGAAACAAACTTAACTCTCAAATTTGTTTTGTTTTCTTACAAACAGCATAATTATTAGCTATACAATTAAATTAAGAACACAATTTGGTTATGGTATTTTACAGACACGAGTTTACATTTCATTTCACTCAGTGAATGGTTTTGGGGATTAATTTCAGTATCTGTCATATATTTAGATATGAAACACTGCCAACAATACTTTGTTTTAAGGTTATAAACCTACTCTGCTGTTTAGTCCCAAAATAGGCTTTTATGTCTACAAAATTACTTCAAAAAACGGCATTTAGTAACATCTTTATTATTTTAGTCGTAATGCGGAATTAACAGCTAAGAAAATCGCCAAATAAAATAGTCATGTTTTGGCTAATTTCTTGCTAATAGTTCGGATATCAACATTATATTAATAACTAAAACCATGCCAACATATTCTGGTCATATTTTTAGCTATAATGGCAGTACTAGGACTTAAAGTTGGTGCCATTTAATTACTTTCTCATACATGACACCATGAAAATGACTTTATAACCAAACCTGCATGGCCATATTGTGGCTACTATAAATGACCAGTATATAGCTAAAAAAGGCCATCATTACGTTTTTGTGTTTAACTTTTATGTTGAACCACCACTATAATAATATGGCCAAAATGCAACTTGACGAAAACCATTAAAACGATTCTATAGCCGAAGTTTGGTTATATCAGCTAAATAGCATGTTTGTGCTGCTTAGGCTTGTAAATCATTCGATTTTTTCAATATGACGTCTGAAATCTTTCAAGAAAATAACTTTACATGCTGTTTTATATTTTCGAATCCGCCCACAAATAGCCCAGTTACAAGGGGGCATTTATTGTGATCACCCTGTACCCTGTGCCAAAAATCGACATGTTTTTCTAAACAATAATTTATATTAATTCAGTTATTAATAATATCAATGACAAAACTGTGAAAGAAAAGGCAGAAAATAAAATTAAAAAATTCGGATATCTGAAATCTCTATACTGATAATAATTCTTTACAAAAATTTTAAATACATACCCAATAGATAACATATTTTTGAAAAACTGACATAGGTTCTCGTACATCGTTACTGCTACATTATCTCAAATACTTCCAGGTAGTATATCTAGTTGCCTACTTTCAATTCTTCATAGACGTTATATTTGAGGTCTGTGCAATGCTTCAATCGTCAAACGACGATTCTTATGTAACGTCGCCAGAACGTCGGCGACTTTGATCCCTTTACTGCCGTCAAAGGTATCGACGTTTTTTATGTTGTAAATAAGTTTGAAATAAACTTTACTTTTAAAAATTGTGCCTCTTATAACCGTAGTACTTTAATATCATACCATATGCCTCTCAATTACGTCCCTGAAAATTATTATATAACGGGTCTTCATAAAGGATCAAAAACCACGTGACCAATTAGTTCCCTTTACAGACTCGTCGAGTTGTGCTGTCAGCGAAATATGGTTGAAAACGATTCCTTAGACACATACGCGCATATGTGCTAAAGTCCTCATCAGGTATTGCCGTATGAAAGATACAAAATCAAGTTAAAAAGTACTAATTGATCACGTGGTTTTTTAATCATTTATGAAGGCTCTATATAATATGAACCAATAATTGGTGCCAAGGAATAATGTCGATTCGAAAATAGGATTGCACTGCTACAAGTATCAAGTGTTAGTTTAATTGTATTTTATTTTATACTTTTAGAAAGAAATGAATATTTATGTAAAATTTTTACATGTGTTGAAAAAAATTTTATTTGTCTTTACATGAATAAAAAATGTGAAAGTACTGATTTTTTTTATTTCAAAATGGTGGCAATTGTTTGTGAATACGTATTTCATCGATAATTTGTACATTTTCTGGTTACACAGAAAAAAGAGTCAAAAGACGCCCTCAAAGTTGTCATTTTTTTTTCAAAAATTTTTTTTCTTACCTCCGTCTGACGTTTTAACATTTTAAGCACATTTTAAAAGCGTCAGATGAAAATACCGCTGCGAAGTCCCCCTACAATGTTCACAAAGTTCCGACCCACATGGAACGTATATTTTTTTTCGAAAAATTATTTTCATTACCTCCGTCTGATGTTTTTACATATTATCGTAGAGACAATTTTAAGCATATATATAAATCGTCAGACGAAAATACAACTGTGGAATTCCTCTGCAATGCCGCGAAAATCCAGCTCATTCACTCTTGGACGCGCTCCATATTTTCAATAATTATAAGTTTTTTTTACTTTTCATCATTTATGTTCGAAAAGTTGGGCTATTCGGAAAAGAAAAGATCTCTCCCCATTTTTCGAAAAAATCAACTGTCATGAAAAATTAATTAAAGTTTGGAGAATACCCACTTTTTCAATTTGTTTGAATTTTTTCTGGTTAAACGGTTGATTTTATTAAATAATGCCAAGAAAGTTTTTCGTTTCAAAATGACTCAAAAAAACTTAAAACATACCATCTCGTCTGAAAAATTTTCTTTTTGATCTATTTGTCACAAAAATTCTCGTAATTTTGTGATTTTTCATCAAAAAACAATTGCGGACGATGCTCCACATCACCTAGGGCGCTTATCTTTGATCAAAATCTCTAGTTCATCGTCAGTAAACTTTTTGCGGGATGCCAAGTGAGAAAATAGCAAATTACTTTATTTTGAAATACCCCAATATGTAGTAATGTAGGCTGGATTTTCGCGGCATTGCAGAGGAATTCCACAGTTGTATTTTCGTCTGACGATTTATATATATGCTTAAAATTGTCTCTACGATAATATGTAAAAATGTCAGACGGAGGTAATGAAAATAATTTTTCGAAAAAAAAAATATACGTTCCATGTGGGTCGGAACTTTGTAAACATTGTAGGGGGGACTTCGCAGCGGTATTTTCGTCTGACGATTTTAAAATGTGCTTAAAATGGTCTCTGTTGCAATATGTTAAAACGTCAGACGGAGGTAAGAAAAAAAATTTTGAAAAAAAAATGACAACTTTGAGGGCGTCTGACACCTCTTTGGCAGCGACCGAAACGTCTGACGATTTACATACGTTATCTGTGACTTTTAAACAGGTAATGTGCAAATTTTCAGCCGGAGGTATGATCATTTTTTTAAACAAGGTTTTTTCATTTTTTTGTCGTCTGACATGTCCTTTGCAGGGGTTTTGAGCAAAATCCTTGCAGATGGCACTTCCTCATGGTCCCCCCCAACCACTTCACAAAATTCCAGCCGGAGGTAATGTCGTAGTACCTCCGCGGCCGCCAGCTCTCCGTCTAATAGAAAACAACTTTTAAGATCGTTTTTCAAAAACTCCCAGTATATGAATTGTATTAAATATATTATTTCAACACAGGATATAAAGTAGAGCATTTCATAATGATAAACAAATCGATACACAGCATAATTCATAGCAAAATAACTTGAACAGCCTAGTAACTTTCCTATTTGCTGACTAAAGCAAACTAAAGGCTGCTTCAAAACTCAAGAACAAAGGCTAGTTAGTTGCTTTTTGGATTAGCTGGAGCCAAAAGGGTTGTTTTTGGGGTGACATGCCTTCCGCCCAGGCAAGTGGCCTGGACGTGAAGGGGGGTCATGGGTTGTAGTGCGTTATGGGTTTTGTAAGTACATTTTGTTAGTTTTGTGTTCTTTCTATTTTCATTAAATAAAGTAATATTCTAAAGTGTTATTTACCACTATGTCTAATTTTGTCCCCTTCATTTAAGGTACATACGGGGCCCGGCGCATCCACCAAATGTCACGAAAGGAGTTTGTCACCCCCCTCACTTGTTACGTTGGTTTAACTGAATAAGATTTACAAGAAACAACTACTCAGCGGACAAAAGCCCCGACCTGCGTTGAATAAACCTGCAAGTCTTGTTTGGTAGCCAAGATCATTTGTCAATCCCTCACTAGACATCGACCGGTTTCGAACTTGTTATGGTACCTGCTTTCAATCACTAAGATATTAGTGATGTCTAACGAGTAGTAGCACTGACCACTAGAGGGATACACTTATTACTCTCTATGTCCGATGTTGGTTTAAATTAATATGAAGCAAGTCAATTAAATGTTTAAATATTCAAATATAAATCTCGCTTAGCTGCAAATAGTTATTTTTAATAGATAAGTGAAGGGGAACAAAATAAGACAGTCCTAAAATTATAATAAGAATATTATGTTCGGTATTTTTTAATATTTATAATAAACCAAAAATAAATGCCTACTTTTCATTTACTCTGCGAAATCCCACGTTAAGAGGTTATGTTCACCGTAATATTAATCAAACAAGAATTATATTTTTTTAAACATCGTTAAAACGAGGACCTTGTGACAAAAGAGCTGGTAAGGCGTGTTCCTGCCACTCACATTAGAGTGTTATAGAAAAATCCTTATTAATTAATTTATTTAACGTCAAAATTTTATCGCTACCAGGGCCAATCACCGACGCCAGAAGACTAGGTACCCCCAACCTAGAAATGTTGCCGAACCTCTTCTCTATGGAAATTTTCTGCTAGCCTAACATTTAACTGACAAGGGACCGATTGCTTTACATCCTCTCCGAAGGATAGTATATCCACTACACCTCTCTCCGAAGGATGGTATATCCACTACACCTTCCTCGCCTAAGATTGTATAGCTTCTGCGTATATATTGATATACGCCCGCTAGAAGAAAGGACGAGGTTCCAGAGTTTTACTTGGGTTACCATCCAAAATACTGAGTGCGACTACCGTTGTTTAATTTTCGTATCGAAATACGAGTATGTTAAGTCTCTACTCTCGGTCTCTTATATAGAAGCATTCGTTGTATACTGGGTATGAGGTGTCCTTAAAATTGTTTACATGTCTAGTAATATAATACTAAATGTTTACATGTCTAGTAATATAATACTAAATCAGGTAAGTAGTACCAATTGTGTTGATTTTCTTTTTTAACTTCTCACTAAGAAAATTGAATATTTTCGAAAATCGAGTTTCTGTCAGATCTCGACGTTTTGAGCTCCTAAGAAGCTATTCTGACTATTCCCACGATGGTGTCTGTGTGGCTGTATGTATGTGTGTGAGTGTATGTGTGTACGGTCTATGTAAACTTCTCATAACTTTTGAACGGCTTGACCGATCGAAACGCGGTTTGCAGCATTCTAAAGAGGTTGACTCAACTTAGACTTCCTAAGAACTAGAATCGATTCAACCCAGTAGATTTTGAGAAATCCCAAAATAAAATTTTCAAAAAAATGGTTTTTTTTTGGAATATCTTTTAGACTACTGAACCGATCAATTCCAAAATCTAATCAGCTCTTTTCCTTATAAAACAACGTCGATTGTCGTAAACCATATCAAAATCGGTTGATTCGTTCGAGAGATATCGATTACGAAAAATTCGCAAAAAAGTATTTTTTTGAAAGAATATTCAAAATTCCTGTCGGATTGATTTTTGGTACTAAGATAACTTTTGTACTTAAAAAACTGCGTTGAATGCCGTAAACCGCATCAAAATTGGTTGATTCGTTCAAGAGATATCGATTACGAAAAATTCGCAAAAAAAGTGTTTTTTTGAAATAACATTCAAAATTTTTGTCGGATCGATTTTTGGTACAACCATAACTTTTTGTACTTGAAAAACTGCGTTGAATGCTGCAAACTGCATCTCGATTGGTTAATTTGTTCAAAAGATATCGCAGTTCAAAAATTACAAAGAAAGTGTTTTTTTAATATAACTTCGAGATTTTTCACCTAATCGTAGAGCTCAAAAATGTATGTGTATAATATTTTGAGCTCGAAGAGCTCAAAAATTAACTAATACGTATATTTTTGAGTGCTTTAAGCTCGAAAATATTTTATAGATATATATATATATATATATATATATATATATATATATATATAAGTAGGGTATTAATGGCGGTGGTGGGTCTCCTCCCACCACTTGTGGTGGGGGGGTAATTAGAGTGCGGGGGTAATCAGAGGGGGTAAGTGTAATTACCTAAGTACTCTAATTATTGTAAATACTCTAATTACACTAAGTACTGCAATTGCGCCCCTCTACAGTAAGTACTGTAACTACTGCAATTACTTCTCACCAATCAGTGTAATTATTCTAAGTACCTCAAGTACGCATCACTTCTGTAATTACTGTAATTACCTTAAGTATTCCAATTACAGTGAATACTCTAATTACCCTAAGAACTACAATTGCACTCCTCTACTGTAAATTCTGTAATTAATGCAGTTACTTCTCACCCACCGCTGTAATTGCTCTAAGTACTCCAAGTACCCACCAACCCTTGTAATTGCTGTAATTATTTTACGTACTCTAATTACAGTAAATACTTTAATTACCCTAAGTACTCCAATTGCGCACCTCTACTGTAAGTACTATAATTACTGCAGTTACTTTTCACCCACCTGCGTAATTGTTCTAATACAAGTAGTTAATCCAGATATCCTAAATACTCTACCCTGGCTTCTGTAATTATTCGAAGTACTCAAATTGCCGTAAACACTTTAGTTGCCGTCAGTACTCATACCGTAAGCACTGCAATTGTCCTATATCACTTTAATTACCTTTAGTACTGTAGTACAGTCATGTACGAAGAGAAGTTACTATTAAAAAATCTTTGGCTGTGTGGGATTTGAACTCTGGACCCCTCGATTACCAGTATCATACCTTACAAACTGAGCCATCGACCATTCCAATAGCTAATGGTTTTAAACTTCTACTCTACCTGCGTTTAATAAGACAAAAAGCAAGAGAATTGAAGTTTAAATGTGCGAGAGAGAGTTGACTGTATACTGCTTCGTAAAAGGCGCCTGCAGACGCGATACAATGCATAGACGACTGTCGAATTCAGCCGTGTGGCAGTAGCGCAGAGCAACTGTCTTTGTCGTCTATCAGTTTTCTATTATTCCATCACTTTCTGCTACATTAAACACAGGTTCTCCTTAAATAGATGTCCCGTATATAAAAATATAAAACAAGTAAAAAGTGATATTTAGAAATAGGAAATCTGTATGTCATTTCAGATATCGATTTATACCTAATACCACATTATTGTTATTTACATATTTTTATTGTATATGTTTCCTTGGGTTTTTTAGTTCTTATAATTATTGACACAGATTTAAAAAAACAAAATTATTTATTTATTCATAAACATTCATAACAAATATTTCGGTGACTGTTTTCCACCTTTTTCCAATTTCCAATTCCAATTTAAAATCTTTACTGACAATTAAATAGATTATTTACAACTTGTATGGGGTACAATATAGTATTAACATTAATATATACATATATACAGAAAAAGAAAACTAAAAATATCAATTCATTCATAAAGCAATTTACTATAAATAAAATCTTTTTATGTACCTACTTTATTTACCTTATTATCTATTTTGTACAAAGAAAATAACTTTATTTCTTTAAAACATAAAATAAACATTTTCTTCTTTTCCATAGAATATATGTATGTATTACATATCATGTATATTTTTTTATGTATGATATTTATTAGAAAGCAATAGGTTCTATTTTTTATAAATTGTGTTTTAATAATAAGCCGCAAAGTAAATTCTATAATATATATTTTTTGAATACATATATAAAAAAAAGAATAATGAAACAAAATTTTTCTTAAGCCTTCTTCGGGAGGCGGGGGGGGGTCGGTGATCATGTTATAATATCTTGGACATCCAAATAATAAACAACCGTATCCACTGACCATGCCGACGCACGGTGAGGATGGTCTACAGCTGCTACTGTTAGGTTGTGGAGGATTGTCTTCATCATCGTCTTCATAATGTGTCCAATGTTGTGCTGGTGTTTTTACATCATTTGTTGACGAGATATTGTCATCTTGGAGAGGTATACTTGAAAGCATCGTGGCAGAATATTAATTGAATAGAAGCTATTACATTTTTTTATTATCCCCTCCCGGTTTCAGCAGTAATTAAACTAAAGTGGTGGCAACTATAAAGGTGAGACCTTTACAATTTACCACTTATTAAACGTAATGTACATAATTTATTATATATAGTTATCATAATCACCTTACTTCAATTACGTTTTTTATGTATAATCTATACTTACAACTATCTGTTAGAAAAAAAAATACATACATCAATTACAACGTATAACTAAATATTCATTATAGAAGTAAACATTTAAATATAAATCTACCCTCTGGATTACAAAGGGCGGATATGACATTGTACGTCTATGAACCATCGACCTTAGTAAACCAAATGGGAGAAATAAGACAATTGTAATATATCAAATGCAACCTATATTTACAATTAGTTGTTAGAAAAATGAGTACATCAATTATAACTTACATACTAAATATTCACTATAAAAGTAAATATTTTAAATATAAGTCTCCCCTCTGGATCACAAATGGCGGATATGACATTGTACGTCTATGAATCTCCGACCTTAGTGAACCAAATGTGAGAAATAAGGCAATTACAGTACCTCAATTACAATCTACACTTACAACTATTCGTTAGAAAAAAAAATGTAAAGCACAACAATTACAACTTACAACTAAATATTCACTATAAAAGTAAACATTTTAAATATAAATCTCCCCTCTGGATCACAAAGAGTGGCTATGACATTGTACGTCTATGAACCTCCGACCTTAGTGAATTAAATAAGAGAAATAAGGCAACCACAGTACCTCAATTACAACCTATACTTACAACAATTCGTTAGAAAAGAAATGTACATCAATTACAACTTACAACTAAATATTCACTATAAAAGTAAACATTTTAAATATAAATCTCCCCTCTGGGTCACAAAGAGCGGCTATGACATTGTACGTCTATGAACCACCGACTTTAGTGAACCAAATGGGAGAAATAAAGCAATTGCAATATATCAAATACAACTTATACTTACAATTAGTCGTTAGAAAAAATTTGAGTACATCAATTACAACTTACAACTAAATATTCACTATAAAAGTAAATATTTTTAGTAAAAGTCTCCCCCTCTGGATCACAAAGGGCGGATATGACATTGTACGTCTATGAACCTCCGACCTCAGTGAACCAAATGGGACAAATAAGGCAATTGCAGTACATCAATTACAACCTACACTTACAACTATTCGTTAGAAAAAAATATAGGCACATCAATTACAAACTTACAACTAAATATTCATTATAAAAGTAAATATTTTAAATGTAAATCTCCCCTCTGGATCACAAAATGCGAATATGACATTGTACGTCTATGGACTTCCTATCTTGGTGAACCAAAGGAGATAAATAAGGTAATTGCAGTACTTGGAACAACTAAAGAGGGGGAGGGGGACAATTGCAATACTTAAGATAATTAGATTATTTACGATAATTTGAGGACTTAGAGTAATTATATGGGCATAGGGTAATTAGAGTACTTAAAGTAATTAATTACAACTGTTTATTATGAAAAAAGAAGTGTTTATATTCCTATGAAAAAAATATATGTTTACATTATAAATACATAAATTTGACAATTTATGCATAATATATCTACTTACAATAAACATAAATTTACTAATTACTTACTCTACAAATGTTCCACATATTTACATATCCTCATTTTTGGCAGAACATACATGAAGCCGCAGGTCTTATTACAACAAACATTCTGCTTCTACAACAGCTGCAATAAAACCTTGGAGTTTGTCGTATATATGTTGTTTTGTGTATATCTATGTGTTTATATGGATATATGTGAAAGGAACTGTTCTTGCATAATAATATAACAGCCCCCACTAAACAGGTATGGGTGCCGCATATCGGACACTCAGTACAAAAGACTACACACTACACAAAAAAACTTCTCAGTCTACACACTAACTCAAATAGATATATAAACTTAGAATAACAACACAGACAATGTAACATCGACTACATACAACATCAAATTTTCGGAACTGCGACAACATTTTTAAAATCAAACATACAAATCTCAAGCCTTACTAGAGACCTAACACACATAAAAAAGATAAGATGACATGTAGCATACACACAAATACATACACTAAAGACTACCACTCTACAACGAACAACGGTAACGCAACTAACATATGGACAACACACCATAACATTATACCCCCTGTCCCGTTACCCCACACCCCGATACCACACATACTCGCTAACTAAATATCCCTAAATATCGTAAGTAAAAAAACAAAGATTAAACAGGTTTTTTTCTATTTTTTGCTGCACACTAACAAAAAACCATAATGCACACAAGCTTACATGATGCTACTAAATTTCTAAAACATTCTGTAGAAGTACAGCATTTGCTTGTTTTAAGGGAAAAGCTAATAAAACTATGTAACATGGTACAAGGGCTACAATAGCGGCTTGGGCTGGTGTATGCCGCGTCAAGCGATCTGTAACATCCGCACGAAATAAAACATTATTTAATGTAAAAAAAATCCAATAAATAAAATACCTAGTTAAGGGCGTGTATTGTAAATGTTTTAATAATCAATAAGTGTATTAAAATGGAAATGATATACATTGTCTATGGTCCCTATCTGTACAAATGCGGCTGCTGTAGAACAAATTATATCATCAAGTAAAGTTTATTTTAAATTTAATTGCATCATAAGAAACGTCGGCTTCTTTGATCCGTCAAAGAAGCCGATGCTTTATATGTTGCAAATATGTTTGAAACAAACTATACACTCAATTTCACTGCTCTTTCACACATTACACGTGCTAATTATACCGGAGATGATGTGGCATTAATTTAAAGTTTCGTATCACAGTAAAAATTAATAAAGAATAAAAATATAGGTGAGGTAACTTGAAGAAAGAAAGACGATAGGTACATGGAAACAAATTACAAAACTATTTAATGCACAGTCTTCATCCATTGGCTTAAACGATCTTCTCTAACATAAATTCTGCGTGGAATTCCCACTTCAACTATTTCAGTAATACTTCTACCTACACCATCTATTGTCATCAGGAGAGTCCATATTTTAAAAAATTCTGCCAGTACTTATCAAATATTCTGACTGATACGTCAACATGATGCAAGTTTAAATAAATAATGTTTATTTAAGCTTATTTAAGTGAAACTTTAAACCACAAATTTACACAGCTTAAATAAAGTATACCATTTTTGAAAACTAAGTAGTTCTTAAAAATTGGGTGCAATGATGTAAGCGTTACTTTGCAATTATAAGTAGCAGTTTGAATATAATTGTCACTGGTGCAAACGGGCCTAATAAATGTCGTTTCTAAACTGAATGAATATCTCTCGAAATCCTCTTTCTTTATTTCATAACGATACTCTGTATATCATTGTAATTATTGTTTTAGGAACCCACCCCAATCGTTGACATTATTGTATCATCGTCAGGGAAGCAACCAATACGAAAATAAGTACTGTAATTAATTACCCTAAGTACTCTAAATACCCTCGCCCCTGTAATTACCCTAAGTACTCTCAGTACTCCCCCCCCTGTAATTAATTTAGTTACCTCTAGTACTCTAATTACCGTATGTCAATTGTCAATTGTCTCTCATCACTTTTTACATATGTCCCTCTATTAAGGAATTGAAGTGGTAGCACAGAGATCAGAGCTGTCGTTTTACTATATATGCGTTTTAAGTCAATTTCCGACGTTGACATAGAAGCATTTAATGAACTTTTTTAATCAAGACGCGCGGGTTCTAGAATAAAAACCTCATTCATCTCTAACTTTAAATAAGCCTTATATCATTAAAGAAATGTCCGTGGTCTATACACGCTTTGGAAAATCTAGTATAGTAATTTTCTGTGGGGAAAGTACAATTACATATTTTAAATCATTTTTACCGAAGCGGGTTGTTGAAATTTTACACGAGAATAGTAATAATTGTACATTCAGTTAGCCATTAGTTTTTTATTATTAAACAGACATTAAACGGACTATTATAGTGAAAGAATGCTAAGAGTATTATAATATTTTATATATCACGTATTAGCTCACATGTATTAGCTGATTTTTTTTTAAATTTTATTTACCCAGCCTAAGTATTCATGTAAGTAATTTAATAGATTTATTTCTAAGCATTTTGTTTCTAATAGATGTATTTCATTTCCAGCTAAATTGCAATGGTGTGGATGCATTAACTACTCATCCGAATGCTGGGTGATGGCGGAGGACATTGAAGGAGTATCGAATTAGTTGTGAGACTTAAGTATAGATTCTTTACATGCAGCAGATTATAATCCATATTATTACTTAGATGGTGATGGAGCTCGACTTCTTAAAGAAGATTCTGATAGGTACAGGAATAGTGCAAACTTGTGTGACAAGTATTCTTATGGTGCTATTAATTTAGAAGAATTTTGTAAGTAGCTGATTCAAACGGATTTAAAACGTTGCCCATATAAAAAAGACAAATACTTGCCTAAGGATATCATGGCAAAATATATATTAGCTCCACCAATCCGAAGATGCCGTTATGTAAATTGTATTATTTTTGTATATCATTTGTTACTATAATCAATATGTAAATAGTATAAATATATAACTGAAAAAAAACACTTAATATTTATTAACTTTTCAGGTTAATATATATTTAAAAAAAATCAGGAATTATATGTTTTTATTGCCTATTTCTAAATTAAAACTTATCTTAATTCTATATTAAAATTTACGATACATTTATTAAGAAAATTAACATTAGCAAGTGCACAATAACTCTAATTTGAATGGGTGTGTTCCAGACAATGATCTAGGGTTGGGTAGAGAAGGGTTAATCATCTAGATCTATAAATTGATTTCTCTTCATTCTACCTTTGCATACAATTATTACATCCTTTGACGACGTATGATAACTGACTGTTAACTGAATTTTGACAAATTCGTTGTAGAATCTCCGGCAGTTTTGATAGTTGAATATATCAATCAGTCCATTTAACACCACCATCATAGTTTTTCTCTAAACATTGGTATTGCATCTTTTCATCTCGTGATAAGGTAGATAATGTGTATGGTGGCTCAAATAAATAATGCACGTGTTGGGCGGCTAATTCTTTTATTATAAACTCTCCCCTCTTATACTGAAACCCCTGTACATCAACAATTAAAATGGGAACTTCGACTCTGCTTATGAGAAACATATCACTCATTATTTACTTAGTACCTTTAAAGACCAGACTGAACTGAACCATCTAAGGCACTGTGGCTTAAACAAGTGTCATGAAATATAAGTGCATATACTCGCGTATGTTGGGGGAATGTCGTCTTGCGTGTTTCAAACTCTAGTTTTATATCCACAGTGGAAGATTTAATAGCATCGGGTTGGTGGGAACAATTCGATGACAAATAATGGATTTTTTCTAAACTCTCCAAATGAACTTAGAACTTACTTGACGTAAGCTAGGAAGCTCATACAGATCCCATATACGATATGCAAACTTAATTTTAGCATTATGGCCGGTTTTATTAATTCGATTCAATAGTTTAAGCTTTTGTCGATCCTCTGGTACAATATGTTTTATTTTCTACTCAATTTTAGTAACTTCCAAATTTGCATCAACCTCCCCGAGTCTTTGAAGTTGCGGACAATTATCAAAATTAATTCTTGCTTTGTATTTAAAATACCTTTTGTATAATATTCTGCAAATCCAGTGAGGTACTTAAGAGGTAGTCTGCCATTGAACATGTGACTCTCAGCGTTTATAATATCTTGCTTATTTTGGGTAAGACCCCAACCTGATGTTAGAAGCCATCGTTCTTGTGTCTTTCCATAAGACACCATAGTTTTCATTGTAGTAGTAATGCCGGGCTTTCGAACGACTGCCACTTGTGTACCACTCATTTCAATACTCATTTCTTCGAAGAGAAATGCAAGCTCATTATTCTATAAATAATATCGTTTAGCAAGATGACTAGGTGAAAATTTTCCCTCTATATAAATGTAGCTGTCGAGTATGAGACCTTAAAAATTGACAGAAATGCGTATCTCATCAGATTTTTTATAATACGGTGAACCATGTGGTTCATATGTATGTTCATGTAGGCTTCCATAGTATTCCACCGTACGATACACACATCGAAAGGGTCAGCACACGAAGCGCGGTAGTGGGTAGTTAATTCTTTGATTGATAAGCTTCGTTTTGAACTACACTTACCCGGTATGAGTATTGTGGCCCTGGAAAAAAATCTAGAAAAGGTTAACTCGCAACGATCTTGATATAAATCAACTCGATAATGCGTACAAACAGCACGACATCGCATATTAACAGTATAGTGATCTAGCATCCCGACATAAGGCAGACTATCAATTTGAACAGGACGTTCGGAAGACCAAATCTTTCGGAGGCGGTGTCTGTACTTGCCACGGAGAGAATCTTTTATTTGTGTTACATCCTGGATGTGCCTTTGTTGCACACCCAGGTATGTATAGGTCTCTCCGGCATCCAGATGTCTTAGGATGCTTCCGTCTGCGAGCTGCGCATCTTCAGGGAATTCCCCGCATCGTCCTCTCTTGAGGTGGACGACTGCACATTTCTCCAACCTGAACTCCATACCAATTGCCCGCGTATATTCCTCGACCACCCTAAGAGCGTTTTGTAGTTCGCGCTCTCCGGAGGCATAAAATTTAAGGTCATCCATATAAAATAGATGGGTGACCTTATGCCTCCGGTCGCTGGGTGGCCCACATTGATATCCGCGGGTTTGGCGGAACCCAACAGACAACGGCAGCAGTGAAATGCAGAAGAGGAGAGGACTCAGGGAGTCATCCTGGAAAACTCCTCTCCTAAATGCCACCTGCTCTGCCGTGACCCGCTGTGCACCTGATGTTATGGTAAAGCGGGTCTTCCAGAGCGGCAGCAGCTGTTCTATGCATCTCACTAGTGGTGCTGGTACTGCAAGACATTTGAGCAAGTACAACAATAGCTCATGTGATGTTGTATCAAATGCCTTGCGGTAATCAATCCAGGCCATCGATAGGCTCTGCTTGTATTGCACAGAATCCTGTGTAATACAGCGGTCTATCAGCAGGCTGTCCTTGCAACCTGCCATGCCCTTCTTGGCACCACGCTGTTCGTGTATCTGCTGGAAGACCGGATCAACAGACCTCAGCGTCCTAGCATACAAGATACGTGTAAATATCTTGTAGCAGGAGTTAAGGCAAGTGATCGGCCTATAATTCCTCGGGTCGGAAAGATCCCCTTTTTTGGGGATAAGCACAGTACGTCCCTCGATGAACCAGTCCGAAATCTGCTGCCCCTCGTTCAACCATGAGTTGAAAACTCGCGCCAGACGGCGGTGAGTGGAAGGAAATTTCTTCCACCACCAGTTGTTAATGCCGTCTGGGCCCGGGGCAGCGAAGTTCTTAGTACCAACAAGTGCTTGTTGGACTTCCTCCGTACTGATTGCCGGGCACACTTCTTCTGGCTCTTCACGATGTCTGTGACACAGAGCCTCGAAGTGTGCAATTGATGGAGTGTCGCTGTTGAATGGACGCGTCCGTCGTTTCGTAGATTCCCATCCATAGGGTTTCGACATCTTCTACACTCGGCGGATTCTCGACAACACGCTGTGGCTCTTGAAAATTATTATTATTATTATTATTATTATTATTGTTATTAATATTCTTAATATTATTATTAATTAGACTTGCCGCTCTCAAGAATCAGTGTATAGTGAAGTAGGTATATTTAATATGTAGGTGAAATAAAACCTTATCGCAATCGGTGCGCACCGAGCAAGTACCTATATGTATTTAGCATCCATCAGTCGAGTAGGCTGCCAGAAATTCCCACAACACTGCTTTTGTCCAAACGTTCAGCGGGATTCTTGTTATACTTACCTCTTTCCCCGCCGTTATTATCACATACTTTCACTTATTCTAAAGTCCCATGATGACCTGATAGAAAGTCCGATAGTACGATTTTTACCATTGAAGAGTTTAGTATCTTCATAAAAAACGATGAATTTGTTGTTGCATATAATATAATTAGAAATTTATGTTAATATCACTAGTATTTTCTTTATGTCATCTACTGTTTATAAAAAAGTTGATCTAATACTTTATTTATGATTTTGGATGAGGACATTTTAAGGTAAGTTTTTTAAAATTAGATTACGTATATGTAGGTATATAGTTTTCCAATAAAAATAATAAACCGACTTTATTGGCAGAAAATTACAAAAATTATAAAGGAGAAGTCGTTTACTGAACCTTTATATATTATGGTTGGGATTTCGCAGTAGTGAGAAATATGCATTTATTTTTTGGTTTATTATATTATAAATATTTAACAATCGAAACATGGTATTATATTTGAAATGGGTTTAGGGATTGCTACGATTCTAACGATTATATTAATATAAATTTCTGAAATCATTTTAAATACCACAAAACGTATGGTTTTTTAAGTATTTATAATAAACCATAAATATATCTCACCACTGCGAAAACGTAAGTTTAATAACGGAAAATGATTTTCTATTTAATTAATGAAAATTGTTCGTATAAGTAAGTATATACAGGGTGGCCAATTTATTTTATTTTATCCACACAGTGCTCAACGGGCGAACCCATTTACAGGATGGAAAAAAATTCAATAATAATTACATTAAATGAAATACAATAGAATATATGAATACCTATAGATTAGTTAAATGCAATTCATAGTCTTATTTCTAATATCATAAATAATATATTGAAAGATATCAGTTACAAAACTGAGTACAATCGTTCTAGGCTTTGGCAAATAGAATAAAGAAGTGTTGCGTGTAAAAATGGGTGGTACCTATGTGAAAATTGGAAATACCGAGAATCCATCACGTTTATAAACTAAATACCATAATGCCATAATATAATAGCAGAATATTCTAATGCTGAGAGTATAGGAAAAATAAAGTAGTATCACATCTAAAATCTTAGGTTTCTGAGAGGGAAACCTATATTCACATATTATATTGTATTTCATTTAATGTTTATAAGTCGCACAATTTATCAGAGGAAATGTGATCAACAAAAGTTAACTTGCAATCAAATATTACACCAAGATCTTTTAACTAATTAAATCTTTTCACGGCATGATCATTGAGTAGTTAATTATAATTTTTAGTATAAGACATAATATAGCATTTTCCAACGTTCAGCGGCAAATTGTTTCTCTTTCACCATGATTAAAATGTAAGCAGATACAATCATCTGGTGTTTTTATGGGTCTATATATTTTTAAATCATCTGCATACAAAAGAGACACATGTATTGGAAGTCAGACACGATATCTTTTATAAACACTATGAACAATAAGGGTCCAAGGTTGGAACCTTGGGGAACACCAGATTCAGCTAATATTTCTCTAGGCCTGTATGGTACACTATATACTGTAGTGGCGGATACAGAGGGGTAGCACAGAGGCACGTGCCCTCCTGTTGTAAACCCTTCAAACATTTTAAATAGGAGTAGGAGTCAAGGGATGCATCATTTTTAAAGGTTTAAAATTCTTTTTACAACTATGTAAATATTTTTAAAATTGAGTGAATGAACTGCAATACCTTGATTGCATTTGGGAATGGTATGATCTAAGAAATTAAAATTCACCAATGTAAGAATATTTGATTTAATTACATTGTTACAACATTGTTAATAATAAGTTATAAATATGGGTCACATAGTATGCCTGCGCTGTCAAAAACATAGCTACGAATTTACAATTTACCCACGGTTATCTGGGCTGTGCTGTGGATGCAATTAAGTCATATAGGTACTGATACTGACTAAAATATATCCAAACTACAAATACCTAAACTGACATATTATGGTTATTATTTGGCCATCATATCGAAAAATAATCTCTTTCGACATGGAAGTGATAAAACGATATATGTTGCGGCCATTAGCTTATTGTTTAACTTTCTGTAAGGAATTCCCAGCCATTTGCTTGTAATACTGTCATATTGTTATTTTTCTACTTATGAAGTGCATATTTACTCTCCTTTTCGTATGATAAGTTGTTTCACCACAGATTGGTATGACGGTCTGTGCTTTCACAATGATGAAATCAACAACAAACGAGAATGCATATACATTATTTATTACATCGAGTATTCTGTACTCAAATGTTATTGGCAATAGAATTTTTACTGCAAATGTAAATGAGATACTTAGAAAAAACCAACGCACTCCAGTTATTTAATATTTATTATATATATATATATATATATATATATATATATATATATATATATATATATATATATATATATATATATATATATATATATATATATATATATATGTGCACAAAATATATATATATATATATATATATATATATATATATATATATATATATATATATATATATATATATATATATATATTTAATAAATTAATATTCTATAAATATTGTCTGAACGTTATTTGTGGCATTCTCCAATCTTTTCTTTTTCTTCCTTGGGGCTTACTACCGCAGGAAATATTCTTGATTATCCAAAAGAGAACACAGTTAGTTACCCAGTATGTTACTGGAAAAGTAAGCCTCTACGCTTGTGACTTTTTAGTTCGTAATCTTAATTTTTACACATTTCAGTGCTCACTAATTTTCAACAACAATATAATCGTATTAATTATTATTTATTGAAATATCATGAACCATAATATCGTTTAATCACATAGTATTTTACATTTTTTAAGTAAACAAAATTACATAAAATAAACGCTCCAACCAATATGCATATCCATAATCATAACCTACATAAACATAAACTAGCTAAAAAATTCGAGTTACAAAGAATTTTGAGATTAAAAATTTTGAGTTATAGAAGTTCGACTGTGCTTTTAACCATATAATTAAAAAACATAAATTAAAAGGTCAGATATGTCACGTGGTTAATCCGATTGCAAGATTGACGCCTCCTTTTGCATAAAGCGACATGGTGATCTGCCAGAAAATGCGTAATAACTTTACAAAAAATCAAAATTTTCGAAAACTAAAAAAAAAGGGGCCATAAATTTTCCTTCTGATTACGAAAAAAAAAATAGTTTGCAAAGATTTTACTAATGGTCTAGAAGGAATCTGGCAGGACTGCGCATTTTTGTAACTTTTTTTCTCAATTTTTGTACTGCAAAATATCTCAATTAGTACTGATAGTCGCACTTTTAAATATTGCTTAGGTTTCATGCTCCAATACTGAGATATGGTACAACCTAAATTCACTGAATAGACATAATGACCATTTAAATTGTTCAAAGTTACCAACTAATAACCAAAAGGTGGAGAGGACATTTAAAAAACAAAGTGATTGCCTCTTTAGAAGATTTACACCAAAGAATAGTAAAATCGTGTCGTAAGATAACCAAGAACCACTAATATCCTACAACAGGTTCACAAAGCCTTTCAACAAAGATTGTATTCTGATATGGAGATGAGTATGGTGGGTATTTCAAACGTTTAATTTAAGAAAAAATAAAATATTCTTACATTGATGAATTTTAATTTCTTAGAACATACCATTACCAGATGTAGTATCTCGAAAACTATTTACTCAAATTTAAAATATTGTGTTCCTTGCACCCCACTGTGATTTAAAATATTTGAAATGGTTTCTTCCCCTCATAAGAATGAAGTAAGGGAACTGAATTTATCAGGATTTTTGCCATCCTCGAAAACAAAATCGACGTGTTTCAGAGATTTTCTCAAAAATTTATAGAATAGGAAAAAAAGGGGCTGATAAATTTTAAATGGGCCACCTGAATAATTATTTCTAGGCACATGGTATTTCACTTAATAGAAATAGAATAATTATAGACGGAATACACGCACACTACCGTCCAAAGTTAAAATATCAAATTATATTAGTAGATTTTCCACCTATAAGATGCTATCAATAAGTTCAAAACTATTCACATTTCGAAAACTAGAGTAAGAAAAACTTAAATAGAGGTAAGTCCATTTTTATACACTACTAAAACGCGTTACCTAAGTCAAATTAACATTAAGTGTACCATTTTGATGTTGTTATGGCCCTTTAACAGAAATTTTACATATATTCAGTATTTGTATATATTGGTGTCATTAATATGTCAATTTAAAATTATTTTATTGTTGTCAACAAATTTTAAAATGTTAAAACTATGGAAAATAAATCCAGTCAGTAGCAGATCCTGATAATTTTTTTATAGTGAATGCCCCTAATATTATAGGCTAAAGGTCAGTCCCCAATGAAACGTTTATCATTTTACTTTTTTGTGCTTAGGGTGTCCCATACCCATTATTCCCGCTCAGGGCTTTTATTTCCTAAACGAAAAGTGACATTTGAAAAATTCACAAAACATTTTTTTGAGCTCAACCTATTCTACAACTCATGTTTTTGTGCATCGACGCTAGGCGTCGTGACGCGTTTTATATATTTTTCCATGGATACCTAATTTTTATTGCACAGTATTATAGATGACGTTAATTTAAAAAAAATATATATAATCAATAATCAATAAGTCCGAAATTATTGGTTTGTAATTAAAATTATTAGTCCAAGTCGTAAGACCCAAAAAGTTTGACCCTTCCCCTTACTAATTTCTGGCTACACCACTGTGTTATATCAAAGGTTCCAATTCACTTCAGAATTAAATCATATTTGAGAAGAAAATATCTACTGATGCTAATTTACTGTAGCCCAGTAAAATGTCTCGAAAACCAATACCAACTTTGCACTAACACCAATAATTGTCAATACCCTGCAGATGCATTTCATAAAAAAACGTATAATTTACGAATATCCGGCGTAACTTTTTTTGTATCGTTTGTCATATTTGACTGTCTCAAAAAAAAAACTTATAAACTATTTTGATTTTTGTTATACATGCCAGTCGTGGGAACTTTTTTTACGTCCTTTTTTTAGCTCATGCTGGTTCATTGTCGATTTTTAGACGAAAAAATGCGCGGAAAAAGCCTAATCGAGTTTTTGCCTAAACTGCATAGAATTTGTTATAAATAGTTACGTAATTTTGAATTAACACAATAACATTATCATCATTATAAAAAAAATATATAGCAATTTTTTTTTGTTTTCGCTATAAAACAAAAACGATGCATCGGACACGAATAAACCTTGATTCAAAATTAAGGTTTTGTCAATCCGCGTCGTTTGAGACTAAACGACTTATTATTTGCGACCGTTAAATTGTTATAAACAAAGTGCGATTCTTAATAAACAATTTTTTTTCATTTTCATGGAAAATCTGTCAAAATAATAAATTTTATTTGTTTACTTAACAATTTTAAAATATCTGATGTGGCCAGCACATAACTTTCTTATACCAGTATATATCATCCTGATCTAAAAAATCATTCTGTTTAATTCTTCACTTACCTCAATTAAATTTTAAAAACGTACCTTGAAATGTGTCATTAAAATTTTTTAATAATTAATTATCAGCGTCATTCGATACTGTCAATAATAATTCAAGTCATATATTTTAATCATTTTTTCTTATTGACATTGACATTTCTGTAACTAAATTAGATATTTCAAATGTCAAACTGCCAGATTTATCCTGAACCCATTTTATTAGGTCAAATGCGTACAAAATTTCAGTTTACATTAGCTTTATTTAAGTACTTGGAAAATATATTTTATTCGCTTGATATAGTAGACATGATTTATAATCTTTCATCAGGAATATATTTTTTTGTAAAATCAAATACAAAAAAATTTGGGTCCAGTGGATCCCCTTTCAGCTGGACAATTTTACTCATCACCGAATTTTTTTATTGTCTTTGGTCTTTAGAACAAGTGTACCAAATTTGAAAGTTTTATCTCAAAAACTGTGGTTGCTATCGCGATACTACAGACATGCAGACAGATTTGTTTCCATAAAGTTATGTTTCTTCATTATAATTCGTCGAGATTCGTCCAGAAATGCGTTATTTAAAGTAATAACAATTGTGATATTGCATACGAAATATATTCGATCGCTATCCAGAAAGATGACAACCTAATAAAACTATTTTTAAAAGGTTACAAGAAAATCTCATTAATTGTGGGTCCTTCAACAAGCCAAGACCAAAAAATTACAACATTGAAGATGCTGAAGAAACTTCTATAACTCTAATTGGAATGGCGGTTGCAAATCCTTTAATTTCAAGTCATCAAATTGAAGCTGATTCTGGGATATCAAGACGTCGAGTTTTGGATATTTTGTGGACACACAAATTCAGTCTTTATACAATAAGAAAACAACATCACCTGCAACCAACTGATCTTCAGCGACGATTGGAGTTTTGCATATGGTATCATCAAAAAAAGTCAACAAGATCCGTTCTCTAAAAATGTAGTTGGGACAGATGAAACCTACAATTAAAAAATCACAATTTGTTTTTTAACTTTAGTGCCGTTTTGCATATGGCGATTTTTGACGGCCTCGGGATTTTGAAACATCAGTATATAAGCATTCGTTTCATATAAAATTCAGCTTGTAACAACGAAATCCCCACATAAATCACAATAAGCATATTGATGCATTTTACTATGTATACAAATCGAATAGATCCATACTTTTGTACATTTGCATCTATGATAATGAAACATACTTATTGGAAATTTATCTCTATAGGTACTTTTTCTTATTTACAGATATAACGAGTATACGAATAAACATCCTTGTTTGAAGTAGTATGAACTGACAACTAAAAGTAATTTAAATTGTTCTAAATATCTAACATGATTCGGAATTCGGAAAAAACAGCGGCAAAAAACGGATGTAAGTATAAAAAATATAGTTTTATCGCTACTCCACATTTATTCGTTAGGGCAATCACTAAAGTTTACTTTATTATAAATTCACGTTAATTTTAACTAAATGGCAAGTAAAAGTGAGTAAAAATAATTCAAAACAATTTTACATACAAATTTACAATCGCCGAACGTAACATTTCAAAATTATTTTTCTTTACAGATTCTTCTGCCCAAAAATTTGTTGACAGTCTCTTAACTGAGGGAGCCAAAGTAAGCTGCGATGAATCATCTGAACATTTTAACCACTGCGATGAATTACCACCATTTTATGACGAACAGCTTTACAAAAGGTTAGTATTAGATGTTTTAAAATAATTGTTTTTATGGGATACGGTATGCACTGTGCATATAAACTATGCAAAAAATGGGTCACATCTTAGTTACTTGATTCAGTGGTTTTATCACAGTATTATATAACCAGTAGGTTATTTCAGCTACATCTCATTCATAAATCCACTGAGCGCTCGGGGACCTCGAATGCAGGTGGTTGCGTCACAGTCGTAGTATTTTACAAGGATACCATGGGTGTACGAAGCAAATTTAGTGTTGTTGATTAATTAATAAAATAAGTAATTATTAGTTAAGAAAGAGACCGCGGGTTTTTAACGTTTGTTCAGCCATATAGATTATCTAGATAAATGAAATAAAATACACAATAGGCATAATATGTTATTATTAATAATTGAATAATGAATGCTAAACGTTTCTTAGGTTACCAAATAAAATAGCTAGATATAAAAAAAACCAAACGAATTATTGATAATTCCAAATTATTAATTTTGTGTTTTGTTTGCCAGTTTTCAATTTCTATTAATAAATTTAAGACTGTAAAATATGTTCGTATTTTTTTCTTAAAGCAGTTATTTTCAGTAATTTAGAAAAACTGCTAATACACAGCGCTTCTAGTCACATGATCTGGCGTGGAATTAAAATATTATACTTTCAATTTACATTCTTAAAATTACTTTATTAATGGTTCTTGCTTTTGCAAAAGAATAACTCCTATACTAAAATAAATAGACTAATGTAACAGTTTTTTCACGAGGAAATATGAATAAAACTTTCCGTAACTACTGCAATAAATGTTAATTTTACATTTATTTATTATTTCGCTAATATACACTCACAAGAAAAGTCTAGGAATATTTTTACAAAATTATACAAGACATAAAAAACACATTTGCTTGTTTTTTTCTTTCTAAATCAATTAAAAAAAAATACGTATATTTATAAAAATGTCTCTAGACTTTTCTTGTGAGGACATAAAAGAAATCAATGTTTGTGTAGTTTATCATTCTATACGTGTTATAGGATATATACAGGGTGTTCTAACATAGGTATTTTACTATCGAATAAGAAACAATCGTAATGGAAGAGAGTAGCACTTATTAAAAATGCAAACCACTTAACAGATGATCAACATAAATTTAAGGATTCCAAACAATTTATATACAGGATGTCCCATAATTAAGTGCCTCTATTCAAGAGGGTAATAGAACTATAAAAAAAATAAGTTGAGTTTTGTATATAAATATTTTCTTTAAATCAGTTTATAAATAAAAGTGAGGAATTATTTTTGTAGAGGTATGTAATTGTCTATCGATTATTGTATACCCATCCTGCATTGCAATATTTAAGTACAAATAACTTGAAAACGATAGCTTATATCGACATTTAGTAAGAGGACTTTTTTTATTCAGTTCTTTTCCGCTATAAATGTGTAAAAAAAAGATAAAAAGTTATGGCGAAAATTCACCCTCACCCCCTTTGTAATTACTCCAACAAATCATGATATGTAGATAAAAATTTAACAAAACATGTAACATTATAAAATTAATCATGGTCCAAATTTAATTTTTACAACTTTCGTTTCGAATTTATTGGCAAAAACTATATTTTACTTACCTCCTTTAAGGGGTTATACGCAGTTGCAAGGCCCAAAAAAGACATTTTTTTAATAATTTTTTATAGAGAGGGATTTTATTAAACAAATACAAGTAATAATTATTCAGATAGTGTCTACTTTTAAGTTACTAATGACACTTAGATCATGTAAAAAGGTCCTCCAAAAAAAAGGCGTTTGGCGGTGATCATGATATCTCTGGTTTGGATTATCTGAAATCAAAAAATAGGTCAGATTCTTTTAGTGGATAGATGAATCTTGGGATTGGTCGAAGGAATAGTCAAAATTTTAATTTTTGAGAAAATGGCGACTATGTAAAAAACAATTTGAATTTTCGACCAAAATTTTCGCGAAAAATTGTTTAAAAAAATAGAAACAATTATCGGAAATCTTATTCCTTCGATCCCTGAGAAATATATCTGAGAAGGTTGTGTTAAAATTTCAGATTGATCGGTTGAGCCGTTTTTGAGATTTCGTGATCACCGACTTTGAAAACACCGTTTTGAGAAAAACGCGTTTAAAGTTTTAGAAAAAGTTTACACATAGTTAAAAAAAAATTTCTTCAACTTACATGGTGTCGTCTATTCCAGGGCCATAAGATGTAGCCTCTGCAGCATCAGATGCTTCTAATAGGTCGAGTTGATGTTGTCGACGAACCATTCTTCTTTCGCGCGTGCTCCCATGCGCTCTCGAGTCGGAGATCATGATACGCTCTGCGTCCTCCTTTTCGACATAGGTATGGGCGTCCTTACAAATATGGGTATATCTCCGAAAATATTTACCGGATCGGTTTGAAATTGTCAGAGAATATACTCAAATACATGTACATTCCGAAAATGCAAAAAATTAAAAATCGATTTTTTTGAAAATTCTAACTGCGTATAACCCCTTAAGGGACTGTAGCTCCCTTATGATTTGACTTAAGGCATATATACAAAACTCAACTTATTTTTTATAGTCCTATTACCCATTTGAAAGAAGGTATTTAATTATGGGACACCCTGTATATGTTTAAACTTTATTTAACTCTATCACCCTGTAAATGGCCCGCAAATAATAGAACCCCAAGATACGATGTGTTAAAAATAATCGCCTATATATTGCCTTACATAAATCTAATAACAATCCGTCGCGCGTCGCCGCCTGACTGATATTATCAGATTGAATTAAAAAATATGGATTTACAAAATGAAAGCACCAATAATCATTTAAAACTGACTGAACTTTTTATAAATATAGATTAATTTCTAGTTTGTCTACAACATACACACATTTTAAAATTTATTCTGTAATATTTTTAAAAATTATTCAAAATAGATACAGAAGAGCATTCGTCTAATTGTAAATACAAAACTAAAGATTTTATTTTCGTATTTTATTTATACTTTCAATTTATATGCTTAAAATTACTTTATTAATGGTTCTTGTTTTTGCAAAACAATACCTAACTCCTATACTAAATTCAATAGGTTTTATGCTTGCAATAACATAACAGTTTTTCACTTAGCTTTCGACATCACGAGGAAATGAATAAAACTTTTCATTACTACAATAACTTTTATTAGTACACCCTTTACATGAGCAAACCAATCCCCCCTCTTTTCTTATCGTTCCCCATTTTAAATTCAAATGAAATGCATACAATTGTTACAGTAGACCAATTATGCGTGTAAAGTATTTACACCACGAGTTATTTTTTATTTCGCTTATAACATACACTCCGCTCTGAAGGCCACTACTACACTGATGCTTTTCATTATAACGAGTCAGTTTAACCGCTCTTGAAGGTTCCCGGCGGCGATGCCTAGCAATAAGGAGAAATAATCTACTGGTTATACTGTGGTTTTATGGTTAGTTAATTAAAATGCAGAGCTAATACTACAGAAGCAAAAATATAGTGGACGCGTAACCTGGATATGGATGTAGTACGGATCATCAATAATGCAACATCTCTGACAAGTCTTCTGTTTTTGTTAACTGGTTGTGGGCTCGCCTTTTTTTATTACCTATTATTTAAATTTCATCAACAACAAAATATGATTAGTACGGTAGTAGTCTCCCCCCTGCTAAATTTTGTACACTTGGCATTTAACAACTATGTTTGGAGTAATTCAATGAGAACTAAAGTACTTTTTGGACGACAAATGACAGTTCCCTCAAATATGGAATCGGAGCGCCACCTTGTTCTAAAATTTTACATAGCATCTAGAATCAAAGCTCAAACAGCAAAAGTACATAATTTTGGACTAGATTTGGATATTATGTACAGTGTGCAAATTTCGATGATGTTTGTATAGGGTAACTCGGTAACTGTAAGGGATACAAAAAAATGGATGGCACATTTTCGATCTCTCTTTTTGAGACAAATTCACTGGCAAAAACAAAAAATTGCTATTATCTAGTTATAAACAAAAGTTCTGTTTTTGATGTGTAAGTAGTTAAAAGCGAAAATAATCTTTTAGTAGATTACTTTTACGTTTTCTTATATTTACTCCTAGTAGGTGTGTGTCATTTATGACAGGGTTTATCCGCTTGTCAGTAAATTGCATATTAAATAATAACTATGTTTCCGTCATAATTACACCCAATTTAATCGTAAAAGTGATGATGTCTTATTAAAATTACGAGAAATATGTATCCTAGAATGCTTTATTCAAAGTAAATCGCTATTCAGAAAGAAGACAACCTAATAAAGCTATTTTTAAGAGGTTAAAAGGAAATCTCATTAATTGTGGGTCCTTCAACAAGCTATGACCAAAAAATCAGATATTTATATCTAATTTTATAATACATTACAATTACAAAATAAAAATTCAAATTAAAGCAAATGTCAAACTGATATCCCTTATGTTCGATACATAAATTACACCTCTTCATAACACTCTGAACTGCATTATATGAAGATTTGAAATGGAATTCACACAGTCTATAAAATTTTGTCTCAGTTCATTAATGTCGGTAGTGGTTCTCTTATATAATTTGTCTTTAATGTGGCTCCGAAAGAAAAAATCAAGTGGCGTTAAGTCAGGTGATCGTGGTGGCCAACTCACTGGTCCGTTACTTCCCATCCAATTAATCCCACACAAGAGATCTTGAAGTACCTCTAGGGATACAAGGGGTTGTGTTATCTGTGGTGTTTAAAATGAAAATTTATCAATGTTGCAATATTGATAATCCATACATTAAAACCCAGGTTTTTCAACTGCTGTATTTTTACTTCTATAGTTTCAGCTATGCAGTATATGTGTATTTTCGGTTATTATTATAGTAACAATTTGTTTTTTAGGGGGCAGAATTTTTTTTACAAACACTTATTTGGCCTTTTCTTTAGTAAATGTCTTGGATTACTGACAGTATTAGCCATACCAACAATTTTAAAAATTTTAATGCATACCAAAATGTCCAGTACCAATATGACCGCTTATAAACGATATATGGCAACGATTTTTCACATGATGGTTTGGTATCAATCAGACTTTAAACCAGGATCTAGGTAAATTTCTATTTAAAACTGTTGTAGACATCTATTATCTATTATTGTTCAATAATTCACTCTCTCAATATGTATTATCGTTATCTTTCATGTTTAATAAAATATTGGGGTTTAAATTTAAAATAGCACAAATATATCTTTTAAAACAAGGCCATCTATAAAAACGAATAGAAACATTTAAATAATTTATTTATTTCAAAATGTTATATCCATTTACATTAATGTGTCCATTTTTGTACTTTTAAGTTTTTCGGCCATAACTTTTTTTATTTAATGGTCAATTATTTTTTCTCTTCGAATTTGGATTCCTCAGAAAAAAATATACAAGTATAGTTTGGACATTTTTTCTTAGATGAAAAATAAAGCAATGAAATCGAGTGAGACGATCACCCTATACATAATTTTTTATTAATTTTCTCAAGGAAATCGATCTTTTAATGCTTTTAGATTATGGAAATCTATTGCGGAAGTGAGAGGTCGACACAATTCAGCTAGCAACCGTAGCTG
Source organism: Rhamnusium bicolor (assembly GCA_029963845.1). Taxonomy (NCBI): domain Eukaryota; kingdom Metazoa; phylum Arthropoda; class Insecta; order Coleoptera; family Cerambycidae; genus Rhamnusium; species Rhamnusium bicolor. Next base: position 164,294 of record JANEYF010002574.1, on the reverse strand, counting down.
TTCGGCGGGACTTCATAGGATAAGCCAAAAGGATATGGCACTCACACAGTTCGGTTTTATGGGTATTTCTCTAGTAAGAAGTAAGAAGGTGGGAATACACGAAGCTTCGGATGAGGAGTGGGAAGCATTTCTACATGTTTGGAGGGTCATTGGGTACCTAATGGGTATCGAGGATAGGTAACATATTTATCAAAAAGTATCGAATAAAATTTAAAAAAGATTGATACTATTAATTGTCTACAGTTATAATGTTTCTTCTCACCTTCTTTGGGTATTAAGCCATTGTCCTATAAATTTATTTTTAAAAAAAATGATGCGCCAAAAGAATCAGTCAGAGGTTGTTTTTTGAAAAAATGCTTTTTCCTGTCCAAAAAATGTCCCAACCTTAAAAATGTTAATGTGAAAAATGAAACTTAAATGTCAAATATTGTTGATGATTGAAAATTGACGTTTCGAAATATTCTGATTCCGTTCTCAAAACTAGAGCAAAATATCTTTGATAAAAAAATGGTCTTTTATGGCAATGTCCAACATGACAGTTTTTTGTTTATATATTTCCATAGACACGTGAAACATTATGTTATATTGATATTTTGTCTACTTACCTCGTCTCTAAGGAATAACAACCAGTTTTTGCAAAAATCTACAGAATAATTAACCATACATTTATCACCGTTCAACAGAATAATGGCGGATTCTTTCAGTGTTCTTCTTGTATAATTACTTTCTTTTTCCAAAACGTTTACCAAATCCCACTTAATAATGTGGTTGCTATTCCACGCGTGTTTACATATTTTTACTGTACTATAAATACAATTTTTTTATACTTGCAAGTCATTTATCGGTTTAGTCTTAGATAATATAGATCTCAACGTGTTATTGGTTTTAAACGCCGTCCGCACAGAAAATTTATTTCCAATTTATTCTATTTGTTTTAAAAAGAAATGTAATATATTAAAACAAATTATGACCTACCTGGTAAAACCGAGGACGCCCCATGAGATCTAATTCCCACGAGATTTAATTCTAATAGCCACCCTGTATATCTGTTCGAGTTTCCGAATGAGTTTTATATATACCGATAAAAAAGTCCCGTGAGATCCAATTCCCACGAAATCTAAAACTCCGATGCCATCTGATTGAAAATGTTTTCGTCCAATTATTTTCTTAATTTTTTCTATTTTGTATCTTTTTTTTTACTTTTATATAAAACGTACTGACTTAACTATGAGACAGCAAAAAAATTGAAGATACAATTATTTGATTTTTCTTAAGATGTGATCGCTTTTAATTTTATACTTACAGGACGTTACTATTTTCTATTTTTGGATTACCAAATATTTTAACATACTTAAGTTACACCCTGTATAGTGTAACTAAGTGTTCAAGTTTCAAAATTCCTTTGTTGTTTAAATTATAAACCAGCCCTCTTATTTCTTGAACTTATAGAATTAATGTGGTATGGCCATTTTAGGTTATATTCAATTGTATAGTTAGGTATTTTTTTACCCATTTTTTATGCAATTCTAAAATCAGCAAAACTATTTTATTTACATGAAATAGTAATTTTAGTCTTTAACGTAATATTTAATCTTCACGTTTTCTTAAATATACCTAGAAATATCTAAAGTTTATTAAATTCATTATTAATATTTATAAGACAACAAAATAATAAATACTTTATATACAATCTACATTCATGGTTTTGGTGATAAATCATATTGAAAATTTAAAACGTTAATGGATATAAATTGCATTTATACAATAAGCGTACGCCTCTGGGCGTTGTGTGAGATGATGTCACAATTAGATCTTGTGAGACTTTTGATTCAGTCTATTCGGAAATCCGAACAGATAGATAGGTGACAAGTAAACTGGTTGAAATTAGATCTCATGGGATTTTCTTCTCGGACTTTTTAGATCTCATTGGAATTTGAAATCGGTCTTTTAAGTAAGCATTCATGATAAAACACACTCGGAAAGCCGAACATATACAGGGTGATGCGTTAGATCTCGTGGGAAAATAATTTAAAGGTATTTAGATCGTGTGGGAATTAGATTTCGTGGGAATTAGATCTCATGGGACACACTCCTAAAAACGTGTGATGAAAGTACAAAAAATTTAATATTTCAGTCCCTATTGCAGTTTGACCTTCTTAAATTCGATTTTAAGGGGGGAAATCAACCCACTATCTCCCATAGATTTAACATTTTATCATTTTGACACGATTGTGGTATAGCCTTTGATTTAAGAATCGTTTGATTTCGCTTAATTTCTTCGATGCCCATCGTCTTGGTGTTTTTAGTTATTTGTATGGGGTAACCTTTGTGAGCAAAAACCAAGGGAATATCTCATTGTGTCTAAAATATATTGAGGAATCCGTGAAAACACATGTGTTACCCCGCTGCGATGCACCAGTTGGCAATATCAACCTTTGATCAAACTGTCTCCTACACTACACAGATTACCTATCAACGGCGGTTCGTGGGTCAAGAGATAGGGAGGTCAATTAGAAAAGTTGCTGTATTACCTACCTTTTAAAGTGATTTAAATTCCAAATTGATCCTCCGGTCTTCTTGAGATGCAAAGTGGTCAATTACTTTTTCATTAAAGTCTTTTATCTTCTTTATTAATGCCCTTTCTATGGTAAGCATAGCTAAAGAAGATAACCTTTCCTGACCCATGGTATTTCTTAAAAAATGTCTTTATTCTTTTTTAAGGTGGAAAAACAACTTTCACTTTCGACGGTAGTCATACGGAGAGTACACAAGATTTTTAACAGTTTGACACTCTCAGAAAAAGTATTGCACAAATTATTGTTAATAAAAAGCTGTAACAAAGCAACTGCACCTTCACTATTGGAAAAATCTTCTCGGCTAGATAATACTTCTAATTCAGTTTTAAGTTTCAAATGATTTATGACTGGATACTCCCGTTTTAACTAATTTAAACATATCTTGAGGAAAGCTTTTTTTTAACTTTTAATCGATCTGCGTGAAATAACTGAGAGTAGTAGTGATTTATACCGCCCGACTCCTCCGTCCTTGATCACATACGTATACGGGCATATGTTTCAAGGTCTTTGCACCGCGGATTGAATGTCTATGACACACGGGTACGCGCGCTTTTGTGAAGGTCGTTGTTTTCTATGCCTCCGACCTCGATCGTACACGTATTAAGGTTGCAGCGTCTCATGCTACCACTCGTGTGGTTTTGAAGGTTGTTTTCACAGTGTTCCTATATATGAAGGAGGGGAGTTGGATGGAAATTCATTCTTGAACTAATTCTGTTAGAGTGCAGTCACAATGTATAACATGTAGTGCTTGTGGTATTAGTTTTACACGTCGTGATAATATGCGACGCCATCAGATGCGTTCTTGTAAAAAGTTTAAAGATGATGGGCCACCAACAAAAAAATGTAATCATAGCGACGCGCAAATTAATTCAAAACCATCAACCTCTGCAGATGTACAAACGATTCAGCCTCACACATCCGCAGCTGCATTAAATACATGTTGGTGTTGTAATGTAACGATTGCTGCAAATCAGATGCATATTCACAGAAGAACGTTACAACATAGAACAAATTCATGTGCTCCACTAAATGACGGTGTACAAGTTGTTCGCAGTGCTTTGAAATGTAGAATTATAAGTTATCGTGTACAAAGTGAAAATAATCATACTGATTATGTAATGTTTTTTGGTGAAATCAAGCACAAAGTTCTAAACGTGCTTAATGAGATGGTAAACATTCACAAGTCTGTGAAAGTGAATATGGAGGCGTTTGGTAGATACATTATACAAACACAGGATGTCTCTGATATCAAATCATTTAATACACCTAATATAATTGTTGATCAATCAACTGACTTGAGTGCTGTATATGATGTATTTGTAGAAATGATGAATACGCAAACAACTGAATTTCAACAAGGACATAATAGAAATGGAAATGAAAATAAGGATAAAAACGAACAACGTCAAAAGGTCAAAAATGAAAAAAAAGCTGGGAATAGTCCACCACCATTCCCACTATTCCCAGGAGCGCGGCGGAATCGACACGGCAATTTCCACGTCAAAGATTGACGCTTCAACGCATGTCGATACCACTCGCTCTCTTAAATTTTGTGTTATCCGAAATATCAATATAACATACTTCCGGTAGAACGTGTCAAGCGGATACATGAATATATTTACATTGTTACTTATTTTAATTATAAAATATTTTACTTACACATAATACGCGCTAAACGTTTTATGTTAAATCAATAAGTAAAATATTTTGAGGATAATAAATTCTAGACTAATTGGTGGGTGAAAAAGAATGTGCTGCCATCTATGTCAGAGTAGAAGAATTTAAGAAAAATCTTCAGCAGTGTACTGTATGAATCATTTATCTTTTACAATACCTCATATTGTGTAGTAATCTACTTCTTGGACATTCAAATTGTGCACTATGCTTACATAGTACAATCTAAGTTAAAATAGAAAAATCTACGACAGTGAAATATTCTGCGTACAAAATACCTTCTTCAATCTAAGTCAAACTTAATATTATTAATTTACAATCTAGTAGCCTTACACTAAACAATGATATGAAAATTTTTTTGTCTTGTTAAAAGTGCACTTGTAAAAGTGTACTTACTTGTAAAAAATTTTTGGATTTATGTGATTGTTTTTTGTTCAAAAGTATTTTTTCGTTTCATCTACAATTAATAAATTGTGTAGGAAGTGATTAATAATAAATTTTTAAAACAAATTATCTTTTATCAACTCTCATAAGTCACAAGTTAAATAATTACAATCGTTTTTTATCTAGACACTATGTTCTATTTTATTTTTTTCAGTTAATCATGATTGTTTTATTTAAATCTTTAAATCAAAACTTATTACCCTTCAAATAGAAAACATTGAACGTAAAGTATAAATTTACAACCCCATCAACAAAAAAACCCATCTAACCTTTTACAGTGTAATATCCGTAAACTAGAAAGTTATTTGCCCTTCAACTTATACCTGAAGAATAAATCTATATATTTTTTGTTACTTGAAAATATCTTAATAAAAGTAATTGTAAAGGTTTTAAAATAGGGTCAAAATTCTTTAAATATAATGTAAAATAAAACGTTTACTTACCTTTATTTTTTTCTCAATTCTTTTATTAGCTTTTAACTCTATGTGTTTACACTTTTAAAATGGTACTTGAAAATATCTGAATAGAACCAATTGTAAAACTATTAAAAATATGCTCATCATTCTTTAAATAAAATGAAACATATACTTTACCCTTTTTCAATTCTTTTATATTATCATGTAATTTTATGTGTTTACACTTTTAATGTCACTGATTTACTTTATTTAAGAAAATCTTATTCATTTTTTACTGTTTTACTTTATTTAAGTACACCTTATTCATTTTAAAATAATAACACACTCATTTTTTTTTAATCATATATTACAATAAAATATTTTGCTTGCAAGATTTTACAACTTATTCAAAATCCATTTACAATCAAAACGTAATAATAAAATACATATTCTACAAAAACACACAATTTATGCAAAATTGCAATAATATACAATTATGATTAAAATTTTTACAATGTATACAAAAAATTCCAATATAAACAGATGAAGATATAATAAATCTTATATTCTACAAAAAAAAACACAAGTTTGTGCAAAACTGCAATAAAAACAAGGTAGAAAATATGCAATTAAACGCATATTCTACAATTTACAAAAACACACAATCTGTGTGAAAAATTTGGTTGAAACAATACATAAAATGTAACGGAACAATTAAACATATATTCTACAATTTAGGAAAAGTATAACATGCAAAATTTTGCAAAAAAAAAAAGGAACAATTAAACATGTATATGCAAATTATATATAAAAAAATTGAATATGTGCAAAACTGCAACAGAAAGAACAATACCAAAAAAAAAGATTACATTCAATATATTAATTACAAAAAAAAAGAAAAAATAGTATATACATACATCAGCAAACCAGTGTGTAAAAAAAAATATTAATAGATCGCGATGTTGGAATTATCCCCCGAGCAACTGGCGAATGGACTCAATCCTCTTAGTAATTTTGTCCAATTCAAGACGGTTATTAGTATCGGACGAGTTAAAATCTTCCAGGTTTTGTTCATCTACTCGAGCAACGTTGTCATGTTGTTCGAGTAAATCCACTAATCGCCGTCTTTTAGTGACGTTAGAATCGCAAATTTGTGTTAATTCGCGACGCCGTTCGTCACTTTTTTGAACATCATTCATAAGACGAGCTTTCCTCATCTCAAATCCGTTAATCATCAAAAGAACATCGCTCAATATATCCTTTTGATGGTCTTGAGATAGTTGAAGTTCACTCACACAGGATGAAATTCGCCGTTCCGGAAAATTATTTGACGGTCCAGCCCCTGTCGCGATTTGCGAAGAAGATTTGACCACCGTCGAGCTAGTAGTTGAGCGTATGGGTTTTTTAACCCCACTACTCGACGGTGTAGCTGATATATTCACCACGCGCGACTTTTTGTTTGTTGCCGCACGTGGTTTTTTATTTTCGCCAGCAGGGGTGGAGCGTTTCCTTTTTGTACAACCTTTATTTTTTATTGTTTTCACAAAACACCGTTTTCACCCTTTTGCAATAACCCCTCAAGGATGTTGTTATTCCTCCGTTTCACAGGGGTTATTATTGGGCTTAAAGGTGCTTTTGTCGGCGTACTCACAGGTGTAACGGTCTCGTAAATAACTTCCCGAGACGGTAATTGCATCTCATGGGTTTGAGCCACACTCACCACTTGTTCGGCCGCGGTTTCTAACTGTATTTGCGGCGTACCTAGTGAAACATTGGCCTCGGGTTCCACGACGTCAGCCTTGGAACTCGACGCCGCAACTCCAAAAGTTACGCCGCCACTTTGTTGTTCACTATTATGTATTAACAAATCGAAATCTATTTTGTTCCAAAAATCGTCATTCGCTTCGTTAATACATAATATTGCCATATCGTCATCGGTCGCGGGATTCACACTTAACGTTTCCACATCACCCACATTTCTATCAGTAGTAGAATCCCACTTAAGAAGTGGAAGTTCCACAACCCGATCCGCAATAGGTGATGCTAGAGCGTCTCGCACTTCTCCAGATAATTCCAACAAAGCGAATAATTTGTCACTCATTATGAAAAAAAAATTTAAAGTTTTAATTCGGTTTGAAAATTTTAAAAGTTTGAAGATAGATAAAACACGACTGACACACTGGGAAGCTTCACAAGAAGTGACTGTTATGCGCTTTTTAAACTCTCTAGCTTTCACAGCTACCCCCACTTACTACCCCGACGCCAACTAGTGGGTAAATTTGTAATATGCAATCGTAGCTAACCAAACGTCTTAGATTACAAGGTCAAAAATATTGTGACTTCTTATAAATAATCAACCACAATATTAACCGGCATTTCACAAGAAGGTAATTATGGAAGCGGATAGTACCACAAACGAAGAATCACCACAGTATTATTTTGATGACGATAATATAGAGATGGATGATGGGCCTGCAGACAGCGTCGGGGATGTTTTCTATAGGAGCTGGTCGCCCGAAATGATTAATTTCGATGAAGATGAACCAGACAGTTCCACAGATCGGGCGCCATCTCCTTCGGCATGGTCTGTGTCTACAGTGCATTTAGATGACGTGGACGAGGACTTTGATGATGGTGCGACGGTGGAAGCAACCCCAGACCAAAGCCACTGGACGTCACAGGGTGAAAATGAGGGCGAAAATGAATGCGAAGATGGCGTGGATTCCACCGAATAAATTATATATATATATATGTGTACATATATATTATGTAAAAAAAATATATTATTAAAAAAAAAATAAAAAAATTAATTCAAATTATTTGTTTGATTTTAAATGTGATTTTAAAAAAAGATAATTTTAAATTAAGAATGAAAAACAGTGTAAATATATAATTACATTTAATGTAAACATCTCTACAAATATATATACATATCATAATTAACACACATGTTAAATGGTATTTGTATTAATACACTTTATTTATAATCAATTTACTTATATATATTATGTAAATAAATTTTAAACTAATAGAATTTCAGTCACAATAAACGTTGATTTTAAATAGAATTTAATTAAAAAAAAGTTAAATCAAAATTTCAATTAAGAATATTAAATTTTTGTTTTGTTAATATTAATGTTTTATTGAAAACAATACAGAATTAAAACGTGTTAATACCAATATTTTTATTGAAAACAATAGTACACAAACATATGTTAAAAAACATGAGATTTCCATCATTACTATACAAAAAAATATATGACATATTAACAAATATGTTAAATAGTATTTGTATTAATAAAGTTTATTTATAAACATTTTTACTTATATATTATGTAAATAAAATGTGAAACTAATAGAAATTTCATACATTAGACATTTTGGTTTTATATAGAATTTAATTAAAAAAAAGTTACATTAAAATTTCAATTAAGAATAACAAAATTTGTTAATATTAATATTTTATTGAAACAATAGTACATTAAAATATGCGATATCAATAAAAAAACACTATTCACTATCAGATTGCGATGAGTTTGGCCCAGATGTTCCATTTACCATAGTTGACGCTCGTTTGATTTGTTCCTCATGTGTTAGACACCAACAAAATTCCATGTGTTTTTTCTTATTAAGAAAGAAATAACCAATTTTATGACATAAAATGCTACCAATCCTACACCTCCGGCACAAGTTATTCCAAACATCATTGAAATATACCTTACAAACTAAACATTTTTGTTTCAAAAAATCTATCTTTCATACAAATATCGCAAACATCTCTACAAATTCCAATATTTGTATGTTTCAACACACGCGGGCGCTTTTTACATTTTAAACCTACTATACTAGAAGGTATCGCTGTCATATCTTCGAAAATGATTGGATTTTCCCTATCACAATTAGCACACAAACCAGTGCGTGGATTTATATGAAGTGCATAACTACAATAACATCTTTTTAGATTATTAACTCGATATGGATAAGATAAAATTTTTGGTTTACTATCCCACTCTTTTGGAAAAACCATTGTAATGAACACTGTGAACAACTTGTGAAATATATTTATTTATGTGTATTCATATACTGCTTTTATACATATGTAAGACATTGTCCTTCAACGTATAACAGGACGGCCTTCAAGAGAATGGTGGGAGACTGCTCTGGACCTCCTTCATCACTATAAATATGTGTGCATATTGCTAGAATTACATCAGTTTCATTTACAGTGTATACGAATACGAATTAGAAAAATATAGTAGAAAATGGCTGGAAACATGGAACGTTTGAGGGGTTTGGCGTGGGATGATGTTAATAATGCGAGATTTTTACTTGATGATGATGAGGTGGAGGGTGGTGGTGATGTGTTTGAAGGAGATGATGTTCCAGGTAATATTATGATATAATTATTACTTATATTCATTTATGTGTAAGTGAGAATACACTCTGCAGAATCTTTCACCTTTGTTTGTAATTTTTTTTTGTCTAAAAAAATGCATGCAATAAATGTGTATTTATATATTATTTATTTATTTATTTATTTATAGATGATGTGCAACCTGAGCTTGGAGTGGAGGACGACGACGACATTGACGAGGGGGTCGTGACTGACGCCGTGGACGCAGAAACCGTGGACCACATGGAGATGGCCCGCCGCATCACCGAGGTTGAAACCGGATCCACGGAAATAGTTTGTGCGACCGCGGCGTTTGTGTTCGTCGAAACCATCGACGGTGACTGCGTGTATTTGTGTACGCGTTGCTACGTTCCCTATTCAAGAATAATTGGGGATCGCGCCGTACACAAACACGGCAGCATCCATCAAACAACGCATTGGTTTGATGTACCCATAATAACATGTGGGGTATGTCAAGCCAATCTTGTTGTTGTTGGCATCGTCGATGCGTGCTTCGTGTGCACTCCAACTCCAAAGACTCATAATGATAAACATTAATTTTTTTTATTTATTAGTTATTTTTGTGTTGTGTTGTGTATTTTTTGTATTTATTTTGTATTTATTAGTTATTAGTTATGTTGTGTGTTGTATTTTTTGTATTTATTTTATATTATTAGCATCTAGTTTATAATTTTTATTTTTTGTGTTTCTTTTATAAGTTTTATATTAGTATTAATGTCTAGTTATAATTTTTGTATTTTCTTTTTGTGTTTCGTTTTTTGTTTTGTGTTTCTTTTATAAGTTTTATATTAGTATTAATGTCTAGTTATAATTTTTGTATTTTCTTTTTGTGTTTCTTTTTTTTTATTTTATATATATATATATATATGTATTTTTAAGTAATAAAAAATTTTTTCTTAATTGTATGCTTCTTATTTTTTTTTTGATGTGTTTTATTATATAAATGATACAAATACTTCTTCATAATTATTTATTTACTTTCTTAATTGTAAACATTTTATCTAAAATATAATAAAGTATAAAAATAATTCTTATAGTCTAAAATTAAAAAAATAATATAAAAAGTGTGGAATAAAATATTACTATAAATTAGTGTAACCTAAATTTATTAATAAAGGTGTAATAAAAATATTCCATTAGAGATGTGAGATTTGTTCACAAAGGGTAATAAAAGAGGTGTAAAAGCAACTTTTATTAGGTAAACATCCTTTACTAACGGTCGATTGCAATGAAAGCTTTACCGTTAAAGTTTAAAAATTAGAAGTTTTACACCCTTTTACTAGGTCCTATTGCTTTTCGATATTTATTAAACAATACGTGTGAATATTATTTATTTTCTTTCTAAACCTACAAATACCGACATTAATTATTAATGTCAATATTTTATCTAAAATATAATATATTACAAATAAACATTATTGTAGTCTACAAATTAAAATAATATGAAAGCTATGAATAAGATATTGATTACATCTAAATGAGCTATGTTCTAAGAAGAAATAAATAATTTTGTGTTTATTTCTGACACACAAATAGAAGCACCATTCGATTTAACAATACACATTTTTTTTACAATTCTACTTAAAACATAGTAGTAATATGCAATATTTATAAAATATCTGTTTTATTAATCCAGGAATTATATTCTTTGGGAAGTCCGAGCCATTTCACGTACATTTTATTTCCTCTCTTCCTTAAAATACTCTCCACCAAATAAACATCTGGATATTTAGTTTTTTGCAGTTCCATTTCATAAAAACACCCTTTGATCGGCTTACCCATCATATCTTGAAGTAAATATGTCCTGGGGTTTGTTATGTTTATTTTTACGATTTTAAACAACTCTGTTGAAAAGTTGGGTGTAAAACCTTTAGAAAACACGCTTTTAAATTTGCTTATTCTCACAACATCACCAATGTGAAATTTAGGTTTTAAAGCAATTTTAGCATGATTATATACATTTAAAGATGTATTTGGTGTAATATCAATTGGTCTCATTTTAGTTATTCTGTGGATTTTTTTATTATAACGTTCTGTTATTTTCTGTAGAATATCAATCCATCTATATTTACCTCTCAGTGAGAATTCTTGATACAACCAATTTTTTAATGTACGTATTACACGTTCCACAATCGCAGCTTTTTTAGTGCTAAACGTGGAGAAGTGTTTGATATTGTTTTCCTTCATTATCGCAGTAAAATTTCTGTTGTAGAACTCAGTTCCGTGATCACTCTGTATATTTTTAGGTGAATATTTTGCTTCTTTTATAACACTTTTCATAGCTTTAGCAACCACAGCTCCTGTTTTGTTTACAATAGGCCGAGTCCAAATGTATTTCGAATAACAGTCGATTACGAAAAGAATATATCTGTGACCAGCATTATTCCTTGCGAACTGCTGCATTTCAGCCAAGTCAATCTGCCATAAATCACCAAACCCTTTAATTATAGTTCTTCTTCTAGGGAAATTTCGCCTACAAGATTTGTGCAATTCGTTAACAACTTGTTGTTTGCAATTATTAAACGCCATCGTGCATATAGGTATTCTTTTCTCTACATATATACTGCGTCATCCCATTCAGGAGGAAACGCTAATCTGCCGGATGACGTGTTCTCTGAATGAAATTCTGCGACTGTCTGATCTATTTTAGCTACTCTAGCAGTTAAAGTATCTTGATTTTCTTTAAGTATGTTTTTGATGATAGAAATTTCTTTTTCAATATAACGTCGAATGTCATCAATCAATTGATTCGCATACGTTGTGTTGAACTCTTCATTTTTTTTATTGTACTCAACCATAGATTTGTGAAATGTGTCTAGAATTATTTTAGACGCTTCTTGTATGCTTTTACCAATATACTGATGTACATAATCGCATGTCACTGCGTCTCTCTCGTCTATCGGGTAGCCAATATTCTTTAAACGTTTATTCTGAATATCAAAATGCTTATCACTGGTGAGCTTGAATCCGATACCTGGTGGCCCACGTAAAAGCATTGATTTACTACCACTTTTTCTACGACCAAACTTGTCGATGGTGTTTACAGTAGCCATTTCTGAATACATCTAACTCGTTTTAGACACATTTGCACCTATTATACATACTGGGTGATATAATATATAAGAAATTATATCAGTATGAATATACGTTTTTCTCTTTGGAATATAAGTTTTAATACACAATTTTTTCTTCTCTCATCTCATTGATTAAACTTAATATTTCGTTGTTAACATTATTGTTACCAGCCATTTTTGAGGCCCATAACAAACGCAGACGGTCCACCAATTCTTTCGGTTTATTCCAATATACATAGTCCACATCTTTATCAGTGTACATCTTGTGGGTAGGTATTTTATGATGTAATCCTAAACCACTTTTCGATCTAGTCACCATTGTAGAGGTTACCAAAGGTTTTATAATTTTGTGGAATTTCTTCCATTTAGATGTGTTCAACCCATTATCAGGCTTATAATTCTTGAATGCCGCGTTAGTCTTTGTTAATATTTTACCATAAATCTTCAACTCTTCATTGCGATTAACATTCACACCGCTATTTAAAATCGGCGGATATCTCAGAAACATTATATCATATAACTCTGCACTGCCTGGATACACTCCAAGTTTTTTTTTACCACGCGACAGCGCAATATTTCCATTAGAAAATCGTACTTCTGCATTACCCATCAATAGGACGTCATTATTTGGATCTACTCGTACACCGTATATGGTATCATAATGAAAATCACCCGACTTTAAATTTCCTATGTGCCTACTGACTATGTCATGTACTTCACCTGTAAATGAAATTTCCGAACTTGGGGTGGCGAATATTGATGGTGGAGGTGTTTCCATTATTGACGTTTGTAGTGTATCATATTCACCATCATTCTTGCTTCTATCAGGTGTGGTTTTAAAAGAAGTATCCATGTCAGATGATTCTCTTGAATGTCTCCTTTGAATCGAGGTTTTCGTTTGTAGCGGTTGAATTTGTGATTTTACATTTGTCGCTGAGGATATAACTTTTAAAGGTTTTGTTATAGGTTCATACATCTTCTCAAGTGATATTTGGTTCTCCGCATGTCTACTTTTAATTGAGTTGAATTTCTTGCGTACCGCATCTGTCGCTTCTATCAGCTTACGTTTCAGACATATTTCATTCACAGCATCAATGTTGGTTTTACCCTCTTTGATGGTATTCATTTTTAATTATTATATAACTCTGTTATCGAAGTGTCTATGATGATGTCTATAGACCGATTGAAATTTTAATTAAAATACATCAAGGATATATAAAGCTATCAAAACCTTTTCTATATCGACCCTCACGTATTTCTCTATCCTTATCTATTACCAGAAATCCATATTTATCTTTCCAACACTCTACACACATTTCTTGAAATTGTTTAAATGTTACATCGGGTGACACGTGATCGGAAAATACGTGGTGCGAATTCATGTCGTCCTGTTTAAACATAACTATAAAATTACTATTGTCCCTTATGAGTTGCTTCGGTGTGCGTGAATATGTTTGAGCGAGATAAAAACAATCCACATTTCTATGACGCCCCATACTAAAATATGATCTTATAACATCCTGCTTCTCACATATTACATCATCAAATATAAATATTGACTCAGGCTGGGCTTCGGATGGTTCAACTATTTGTGCATTATTACTAAAGGTATAAAACCCTAATCCCTTAATCGGTGTTAATACGTTCTGTAAGTACTCATACTTGGGTTGATTTAGTGATTTTGAATATAGATATACATTCAAAAAACGTAGTCCAAGAGGGTGGGTAAGTAGAGAAATCATTACATTTGTCTTTCCGCAATTTGACGGACCGATTATAATAGATCGTACAGTTGATGGTAGTAGCGGTCCATGACGTTTATTTACATCGCCATACCCAAATCCCACTTTCTCATCTAAATTATCCACAATAAATTTTTCTTTCTGCTTGACAATGCGCATTGTATCGCGGTTGAAGACTATATAAATAGATGTATGTTTTACAAGGCTTATTTAAATGTTGATCACCACACAACACACACATCAAAGACATCAACGCGACAAAAAGATTGGTGGGGGTATAATTAATTCCCTGATTGACAAGCTTCCATTTGAATTGCATTTACCGGGAGGTTATCAGTATTGCGGGCCCGGTACCAAGTTAGAAAGGAGACTTAAACATGGTGATATCGGGAAAAATCAGCTTGATATAGCGTGCAAGGAACACGATATTGCATACACACAGAAAGATATAGCAGCCAGACACAAAGCAGACTATCAACTTGAACAGGCAGCTTGGAAACGAGTTAAATCCAAAGACGCCACGATTGGAGAAAAAGCAGCCGCTTGGTTAGTTACGAACATAATGAAAGGAAAACGACATCTTGGTATGGGATGTAAGTCAACATTACCTAATATTTCAAAGAGAAAGAATATTCTAAAAAAGAAGAAGAAGAAGAAGAAGAAGAACGCCAAGAAGGAGGTTAGAAAAATAGCTTTCGGTGGGGGAATAGTTCGCAAGGTGCGCGATGTATTACGGAAAGCTGGCGGTAAAAGAAATGTTGTAAAAGATACAAAGAAAGCTATGCACATTGCGCTTCAAGCTGCGCGACATCACATAAAAGCAGCAGGTGGAAAACGAAAAAATTCGAACACCTCGCATAATTCCGATACCGAAAGTTGGAGGAATTCTACCTTTAATACCTATTTTTGCTGGCTTATCTGCATTGGGTGCTTTAGCTGGAGGCGCATCGGGTATTGCTAAAGCAGTGAATCTTGTGAAAACGAGCCGACAAGGGATAGCTGAAGCAAATCGCCACAACAGACATATGGAGGCGATCGCCATGGGAAAAAGCGGTAAAGGGTTGCATTTGAAACCATATCGTAAAGGGTTGGGGCTTTATCTAAAACCGCAAAATTCAAAAAAACTATTAGACACCCTGCCCCAGAGAGCTCTAACCGACATTGATCTCAGATATTATGCTAAGAGGATGAAGATACCTTATTTTCGAGGTGTATTTATGCGAAATATTCTTCCAAATTCAGGCCCGCATTATAATGAAGCCGCAATCATCAATTTAGATCATGTGGACGGTCCTGGGACGCATTGGGTGGCATATAAGAAACGTGGTGGTTTAGTCACATATTTTGATAGTTTTGGTGATTTGCCCCCACCCATAGAATTAGTTCGATATTTCCACACCGGTTCAAAGAAAATTGATAAAATCTGCTATAATTACAAGCGTCAGCAAAAATTTAATACAGTGTGGTGTGGACATTTGTGCTTAAAGTTTCTATCTTCAAGAACGAAAAAGTGACACTATGGAGCAAACATCTATCACACCAGCGATTGACAGAGAAAACATTAAAAGAATGGGACATTCACTAATTGCATTTTCTAGACTTCGCAGTCTGAGGAAAATGAGCAAATATCAACTTGCAGATATGCCGAAGGAAGTTATGATTGCATGCGCATCAAACGAAATTGCATTAGTATGGGATAAGTTACCAACACACCTTCAAAATGATATTGACATATTAAAATATCAGTATTGTCAAGATCATTTCTCTGATGATGGTCAAACCACTATTGTTGATGAAAATGACGGTCCACCACCTCGAAGAATATTTTGCTGCTACTGTAAATTAAATGACATAAACGTCTCAAACAATAATGAGATAAACATGTCACCATCACCAGCAAAGAAGAGAAGATTACAACACCGCTGTTGCAACACACAATAAAGCAACAGAACACGCTCTAAATAAATCAGTCATGTCGCACACCTTCACAGTAACGAGCCGCTCAAGCGTGCTTAGTACAGACTTTTATCCACCCATTCAACTAGATACAGCCAGTCGTTATGGGTTAGGTTTAATAGGGTTCTACTCTTACAATTCTATATTTAATGTGGATGAAAGTAATAACAATTTTTGCTATAAAATTAATGCGAAGGCTGCATCCACAACAAATATTCACATACCTCTAGGAGCTTATGAAATTAATGAAATCTATCGAGCAATATTGAAAGCTATGAATGTCGATGAAAAAGATTTCGAAAAAACACTCTCGATACGGGCAAACAACAACACATTAAAATGTCAGATTTGGTCAAAGTATGAAATAGACTTTACGCAACCAAACTCGATTGGTAGCCTACTAGGATTTGAAGCAATACGTTTATATCCAAATAGAGTTTACGAATCAACACTTCCAGTTGATATTATGAAAGTAAGAATGATACGTATAGATTGCAACATTATTTCTGGAGCATATTTGAATACCGATGAATCACACACAATCTTTGAGTTTGACATTGATGTAGAACCAGGTTACAAACTTACCAGGGAGCCTGCTAATATCATATATTTACCTGTTAGACCTGAAGGACGTCAGTTTATCGATAACATTACTCTAAGCATATTGGATGACAACGGTGATTTAATCGATTTTCGAGGAGAAAAAATTATTGTAAAGTTAGAATTGAAGAAGTTTTAACATCACAACCACTCAAATGGGTTTCAGATATAATAATCGACAGCGACAGGTAAACCACCAATATAATATACTCGATAATAATATCGATAAAAAGAAGAACGCATGTGGAAGTAGATTCATTCAACGTGCACACCTTAAACAGTTAAGACATAGATTGTCAGCCGGAGATCGTAACTTTCTCAAATCTATTGGATTGAAATTGAGAAAAATTAAAAATAACGATGGTGGTTATTGCAACTAGCGATAAACTTGAAGTGTTTGACGAGCCAGTATTTGACCATTCACTAATTAGTCTACACGAACATACATATAAACCTTATGGCTCGCCATATTACAGAAATTCGGATGAAATACGAATTCCAATTAATTTTCAAGATCTGATACTTGACATCGCAGAAAGTTACATATACATAGAAGGAAAATTTACACCTAGCGATGCTACTAAACAATGTTATCTATCCAATAATGCACTAGCATTTCTATTTGAAGAAATACGTCTAGAGATGGGTGGTGAACAAGTGGCTGTAGTTCGAAAACCAGGTATTACTACCACGATGAAAAGTATGGTTTCATATGGTCAAACACACGCACGCTTGCTAGTAACTTCAGGTTGGGGTCTAACTCAAAAAAAGCAAGATATTTTAGACACTGTCAGTCACGTGTTTAGTGGTAAACTCCCCCTTAAATACCTTATGGGTTTTGCTGAAGATTACACTAAAGGTATTTTGAATACAAAGCAGGAGCTAATTTTAATAATAGCTCGCACATTTAAAGACTCATACATAGGGGAGGTGGATGCTGAATTGGAAATTAACAAGATTGAATGGAAGATAAGACATATTGTACCTGAAGATCGTCAAAAGCTTAAACTATTGAATCGAATTAATAAGAGTGCTTACAATGCTAAAGTTAAAATGGCATACCGCATGTGGGATCTTTATGAGTTACCTAGTTTGCGTGATACAGCCTCAGATATATGGGCTGTTAAAACCACTAGCAGTCTCGAGAGGCCACGCTATATCATTATAGGTTTTCAAAATAATAATTATTCCAATGACAGAACAAAGAATATCACACAGTTTATACATGCAGATATTAACAATATTCGTCTATATTTAAACTCTGAAGTGTTCCCATATGAACGTTGGAATTTAGATTTCGATAAGAAATTGGATTCTGCCGCTTATTATGCCTACGAAAGCTTCCAGCGTAGTTATTATGATAAAGATATGGGTGAACCGATGATGGATCTTGGAGAATTCAGAAAAAATCCGCTGTTTGTCCTTGATTGCTCACACCAACCGGATGCCATGAAATCATCAACTGTTGACATAAAAATAGAATTTGAAACCAGGAAAACAAAGTTTCCAGAACAAACTCGAGTATATGCCCTTATACTGCATGATGCATACTTAAGTTACAGCGCCTTAGATGGTTCTGTTCAAAATGGTTTTGTTGGCTCCAAGTAAAACATCTCCTTGATCACAATGTTCTACTAAATGATCAATTTCTTAATAAATGTATTGTATATTTAAATATAAAATTATTGTATTAATATGTTTATTTAATGCTTAATTGTAATAATTATTTTGTAATTTGAGCAAATATGTAATAAAAAAAATATATGTAATCTATAAACAAGTGTTTTATTTATTTGATTTTAACCTGCAACTAGAGAAAATAAAAAAAACATACACACATATTTCATTTTTTTATTATAAATATTTTCTAATAATACATTTGCAGTGAAAATAAGAATATACACAATGTTTTATTATAAACTCATTCTAATGATACATTTCAGTGAAAATAAGAATATACACAATGTTTTATTATAAACACATTCTAATAATACATTTCAGTGAAAATATGAATATATGCAAATTAATTGACTGTGTTTTCATCATCTTCAGATTGTTCTTCTAGATGGTATTTTTCAATAATTTCCTTTGGCAAATAATTGTCTATTTCATACAGATAACGTTTCAAATCCAATTGAACCATTTCTTCACAAAATTCATCTAAATTTAAAATGCCTCTAATATATTTTTTACATGTGTTTGCACCCAAGTTGTATTTTTCAGAATCATCCATAAGACGTTGAACTTCATCATTATCGAAACAATAGTTTAGATCATAATTTGCGGCATGTAGCGATTCCATACTTAGATCGCTTAACTGAGAACACAACCTTTGAATAGATGTACCAATATTTTCTGCTTTTACCCATCCTTCAGCTGAATAACACATCCACATATTTGCTACTTGTCTGGAAATTAAATAATTAGATGTAAAAATTTTGATTTTAAATAAAATATTATTAAATGACTTACATGGATGCTATTACCGTAGAATTGTTAAAGTAAATTTTGACTTATTTGGCTGATATGAGCTAATGAGTGATCTAATAGCATTATGTTTTATGATAAACTTTCTTTCACTCTATTCTAATTACTAACTAGTTACTACTTTAAAATAATCCTAAATGATGATAAATTTATTTATTTTCTTTTGTTACGAAATAATAAAAATTATTCAAAAATAGAGAATTTTTAATAAAGAACTCGATTTTGCACCTGGATAAATGGGAGTGCGCTCACCTAAATAAGTCAAAGTGTATCTGTCTTTTACTGAATTTATTTTATCAATAATATCCGGCTTTAGAACCTCTGCAACTCTTTTTGGCAAAAATGATTTAAACGGTGTAATTGTACTCTCATCAAACAAATTTACCAAGAGCGATTTTCCAAACCGCGTAGTGACCTGGAGATATGTTTTTTATTAGGTAAGCCTTATTTATAATTAATGAAGAAATCGGTCTCTGTTCCACAATCTGATAAGTATCTTGATTGATAAGTTCATTAATTGCTAATAAATCAATATCAGAAATTGCAGCCATGTCTAATTAAACAGTTTTGTATAAAGTGAAAGAATTGCAACAAAATATATAATAATGCTCACTTAGAAATATTCAGATCACAACACTATGCTCACAAAACCTATTAACTGTAGACGATTCGAAACATATATGATTTTACATCGCAACTTCGTCTCCATTTATCACAAACACATAGTTACGTCATGAAACCCCACCATTCACGAATACACACATATTTTTTCTTATCCTTCAAATCCACATGTTAAGAGTGGTAGCATGAGACGCTGCAACCTTAATACGTGTACGATCGAGGTCGGAGGAATAGAAAACAACGACCTTGACAAAAGCGCGTACCCGTGCGTCACAGACATTCAATCCGCGGTGCAAAGACCTTGAAACATATGCCCGTATACGTATGTGATCAAACCTACCAACACGTACCTAGTTAGCATTAAGACTGCTGACTGGCGACTGCTCTACTAAACTTGCGTACGTTACTGTTTCCGTAAAATATCAGGGACATTGTCCCCGCCAGTGCTTTCTGTCTCTTTTTGCTTTCTGACGATTCGCGCATAAGTCTATTTCACTACAATTCGTTGTAAATTTGGTCCGTAGCTAGCTTTGAGGACACGTTATGGGATTGACCCAAGATTTTTAAATTCTATAAATGATTATGAATGTAGAGGCTCGGTGGTCGGTGCTCGGAGGGGATACGAAATCCTGCGATCTAGATATTTGAATAGTATTGTGCCATAGAATGAACTAGAAACATATATTTTTTTAAGAATATTAAAAATATATATATATATTATATATTTTTAAACTTCAGAAAATGAATAGCTCTATTTTTTTTGTATGTGGGAGGTCATTGACCAAATGACCCTATAGAAGAACCGCCAGTGTTACCTATATGATCTACACTATATTGACGAAATACATTTTTCATATTTCTAATTATATTGTACCGAAAGACCAAAAAAAGTCGTTTGGACTGAAAAAACTGTTGGAATCCGGACCGGAATAATATTTTCATTGTTTATCTAGAAACAAAAGTTTCATATTTTTTATTCTTCTAAGGCCTTTATGAAACAGTTGATATATTTTATGACTACAACCATAGTTTTAACTTCAATGTTTCATCTTGCCAAAAAATAGTGGTTATTTCTTAGTTTCTGAGCTTCATTGTAACTGGTTAGAACAAAAAAAATAGTTTTGCTCATTTAGAATCGCAATCCAGCCCACTGTGCGTCGTGGAATTATTTTGTCTTTGAACAAATCAGATTTTACCTTCTTGACGACATCTTATAAGCTATAATGAATTCTTGATTAGAGCAAACTGGGTCATAGGCATATCGCCATTATTTACTACTCAACAGATTATACCAATAACCCAGTTAGCACATAACAGGGCGGTTTTGCGATGTTCTTTTCAGCTAACAGAATTACATTCATACGTGACATACTCGAGAAGGCCAGTAAATGTATTATTTGGATATAAAATATACCATTTTCGCTTTTTTTTTATACATATTTTGGTGATGTACAGGGTGGGCCAATTACGATGTATGTATAGGGTAACTCGGTAACTGTAAGAGATACAAAAAAATGGAAGACACATTCTCAATCTCCTTTTTTGAGGCAAATTCACTGGCGAAAACAAAAATTTGCTATCGTCTTTTGTTTTCGAGTTATAAACAAAAGTTCGATTTTTCGGCTTTTAGACACGTCAATATCTTGGTTGTTTGTAAAGTTACGAAAAAACAACTTTTACATTCCTCGGGTACTTTTTTTCTGTATAATACAGTGGCGTCGATAAAATTTAAAAAAGGTGCAATTTCGAGTTATGGCATAAAGTTGTATTTTTTTTAAATGGGAATCATAGTTGGCTATGGTTTAGGTAAAAACGAAATTTTTCTCTCTTTCAAACTATATATCCATATGTGGGGTCGCTCTTGATGTGTAAGTATTTATTTAAAAGCAAAAATAATCTTTTAGTAGATTACTTTTTGCTTTTTTTTTATATTTATTCCAAGTAGGCGTGTGTCATCTATGACAGTGTTTATCCGTTTGTCAGTAAACTGCATATTAATAATTTTGTTTCCGTCACAATTATACCCCATTTAACCGTAAAAGTGAAGATGTCTTACGAAAATGCAAGAAATATGAAATGTTTATAACTCGAAAACAAAAGACGATTGCAAATTTTTGTTTTCGACAGTGAATTTGTCTCAAAAAAAGAGATGGAGAATGTGTCTTCCATTTTTCTGTATCTCTTACAGTTACCGAGTTACACTATACAAACATCGAAATTTGCCCACACTGTACATATTACATTTACGGAAAATATAAATGTTCTATTCTATTGAACAGTACAGAGATAAACATATATCCTGAATGCATCTGATACCTGAAAAGTGTATTGTTATTTTGCTGAGATGCACTTTAAAAATGCGCGTGTTGCGGACACTTAGCATTACATAGTCTTTACTGTAACATTAAAAGTACATTGCCTGAACATCCACAGCATGTTTTTGTGCATGCTGGGAAATTGATGACATGAATTTCTGCCCTACTAATTGGTTTCTTCCCTAGGTTCAATCTTTGTAATGGGACAGTGGCTGAAACCAGAGAAATATGTAACATTCTTATGGATCAAGTTTTTAAGCCGTACATAGAGAAGAGAGATGAAGATTTCCTCTCAATGTCTAGTTATATGATAAACGGACTTTGGTCTATGAGTCCTGCTATAAAATATGAGAGTGTACTATGTTACACACATTCTATAGTACAAAAAGAATGCTGACAATAGGAAAATGATTCCAACATATTTGAAGTTAAATTTTGTACAAAATTTTTATTTTTATTTGCTGGTGTACTCTATGTATCTTATGAAATGGAACTGGTTTAGGATATATCAAAACTACACTAAACTACTGTCTTTATGGCTGATGAAAGTATTTCCATTTTTGGCTTACTATCAATTTGGGATTGCTAATTCACATGTACACATATTTGTAACTGATGACAAAAATAAATAACTCTGATTTTGTTTTCCATTAATTTTTTTTTTGCTTTTCTGTTTCACGTAATTGTAATATTGACTTGACCACGACCAACAAGATGTAAAAAACAAAAAATATGTATATGTATATTTTTAATAAAAAAAGATTACAAAAAAAAGTGACAAAGAAAATTTCTTTGTAACAAAGAAGATAGAAAAGTTATTTACGTAACAAGACCGGAAAGTGATTCTTTACTGGGCGAGCTGGCAGTTTCCAATACGAGCGCCGGAGAGTTCTAGCGGGCGCAATAAAACAATTTCCGGGTGTGTTGCGCACAATATTTTTTTCAGCAACCGTTTTTGCTACTCTGAAAACTCGAAATATTTTGTAAACAAAATTCACAAAATTCAAGAGACAGATCGTTGCATGAGAATTGCATGCCTATGTAACAAACAATTCACTATTTTTACAGAAGAACGAATTTAAGATTATAGTCTCGAGAAAAGTCACTTTGGTTCTATTTTTATATGTGTAATGTATGGAACGAAGTACCTAATTTAATATATGCTTGACACGGTACATGTAGTAGAATGGTTTAAAATTATTGTTATGCCCTGGACTATGTAGACTGGATAGATGGAACTAGAATTGTACGAGAACGGCCGAGAATGTTCTAGACCGCGTGAATGGATGTATATAAGATGAACGGTGGGCCGAGAGTCAGTCTTAAGTTGAAAGTGAAAGCGTAATGAAGAAATAAGAGACTTATAAAGTGTTTAGTTGTGAGTATAGTTGACAGCCTGGCCAAGCGATGGTAGATTCAGGGTTGGGCGCAATACCAATGCCATCGCGCGCTTATTTACGATGACGATTACACGACACACTTCAGTTGTTATCTGTCGGTCGATGCATAGAGTACTAATAAATAATAAATAATGTTGAGCGTAAAGAGTAGAAAACGACCGTACGCTGATAAAGTGAATAAATTTATTGGTGAATTTACGGATTTATTCTATGATGGTTGTAAAATAATTTGTAAAGTTTGTGATCAAGACTTAATGTGTTGTAATAAATACGGCTGCAAAATTCATGTCAATAGTAACCGGCATAAAAATAAAAAAAATGGCGTGTCTTCTTTGGAACCTCAATTTATGTTTGATTTACTGTTAATGCTGATTGCCTGTGATGTTCCCCTGCGCATATTGGATAAACCAGCATTTCGGGAGTTCTGAAATAAATACAATCCCCAGGTGAATTTACCAAGTCGTTTATCGTTACGTAGATATGTACCAAGTGTTCGTGAGGACATTGTAAATAGGATTAAATGTGCATTAAAAAATACACGGCTGTGTTTATGTGTTGATGAGACGACAGATTGTAAAAAAAAATCTATTTTAAATGTTATAGTACGTGTACT
Source organism: Rhamnusium bicolor (assembly GCA_029963845.1). Taxonomy (NCBI): domain Eukaryota; kingdom Metazoa; phylum Arthropoda; class Insecta; order Coleoptera; family Cerambycidae; genus Rhamnusium; species Rhamnusium bicolor. The sequence continues at coordinate 139,983 of JANEYF010002574.1, read as the reverse complement.
CGACTCTGTTAAACCAACATTTTCACTTTTACTAGCTAGCAAAAGCCTAACTGCGTGTACTGGCGAAACAATTACGCGGGTGGTGTTGGAGACTTTCGAAAAATATGAACTGTCAACAAGTCAAGGACGGTGCTGCGACAATGCGTTTGGTGGGCCGTTTTCTTCAAAGAGACGATTGTAGGTTTTTACATGTTACGTGTAAAGTGCATGCGTTCCATCTTGTAGCAGAAACGATTCGAAAATGTTTTCCAGAAGTAGATGCATTAATAGCAAATACAAAAAAACTATTTCTCAAATCTCCTAAACGGCTTCGAGCATTTCACACACTGTGTCCTGGTATTCCGGAACCACCAGAGCCGATTCTTACACGTTGGGGAACGTGGTTGAAGGCAGCTTTTTATTATGCTGAATATTTTCAACAAATAAAAGCTGTGATACTACAGTTCAACCCTAACGAGGCTGCAGCTATTAAGGAAAGCCAGACAAGCTTTCAAGACGTTTCCCTTGAAACAGATTTAAAAACTATTTATAACAATTATAGAGGACTACACGACGCAATAGAAAAATTGCAAAATACTTCGTTGTCGCTAGTGGAATCGTTGCAAATAGTGGACGACGTAAATACACAGCTACAGACTATAAATGACGAAAAAAAATAAGCTCTATAGAAGTGCTCCAGTTTGTGATAACGACAACCAAGCTACTTCATAAATCTGCTTAAGGTGAGTTTTGTACATATTTTTATAAAGTGTACCAGTATTAATAAAATTTATTTCCATTTATTTTATTTATTTATTTATTATTAGTTATCACTTAGATATACAATGTACATGTGTGAACGTCATTTAACAGTTTAAATAAGAATGTGCAGCACTAAGCTTACAAAATATAAGAAAATATATAAAAAAGAATTTAAAACGAACGAAATAGTACAAAAGCATACATCAAAATATATAAAATATTTTTGTTTTTATTATTGTACTTATTCAAGTATTATGATACGATGCATACCCAGTACGTCTCTGTAGGATTAATGACCTTGGCCAGGCTTAAATTACTTAGTTAATAAAGTAGTGATTAAGTGTTACCTAGACTTTCAATCAACGAATCTACGAGTATAGGTGTTTGTGGGGATAGCAAACATGTAACAATTTAGTATCAGAAGTGGATTGGAAAAGAAATTTATGGAATATTTGAAACGGTTGTACAGTGTTCTTCTCAGGAATTAGTGATAACACAGAGGATTAAACTACTGGACAGTATTTAAAAACTATTTCTGGACTGAATAGTGACTAAAGTGGATTTTCGAGAAGTTTCTAAAACATTCGATTTAGAAATAGCTAGCAATACCGTGTTATGGACTGGAAAAAAAGGCTACTAGTGCAATTTCAGTAAAATTCTGGAACATTATATTTAGAAATTACAGGAGATACGTTAATTGTGTCAACGGGAACGTAGTATAGACTCTAAATAAGACTTTCTAGTGTTGTTTCGAGATTTTTCTGGAACATTCCATTACAAAATAGACGTGATACATACTTTGTATGGACTTTATAGTCCAATAAACTTTATTCTGAACTAATTTACATCTTGTGAGTTAATGCCAACAACAAAAAGCATGGTGGAGAAGCAAACACATGACTTACTTGCAGCATTGATGCAACAAATGGAAGAACAGAAAAAAAGAACGGGAGGATGAATTAAGAAATATTATGGAAGATCACGAATGAAAACGGCAGGAAGAGAGAATACGGCACGAAGAAAGAAAAGAACAAGACAGAAGACATCAGGAAGAAAAAGTGCAGAAAAGAGAACTCCAGGAAGAATTAAGACAAATTATGGAGGGACACATCAAGTCATGCTCTCGGTCACTGAACAATTGAAGGAAGATACACGGGCTGAAGTCATGAAAGTTAAAGGAGAAGTCAGTGAATTTAGAGGAAAGTTTGAAGAAGAAATAACTGACGTTAAGGAAGAAGCAACCCGACACTAACAATTAAGAGAGAAGGGTAACACCAGTTTGTACTGTTTTCTGGTACTAGATTACAACCACCTTCCTTCAATGGTCAAAGTTTATGGTCAACTTATAAGAGACAGTTCAAGGCAGCTGCACGTTCAAGTAACTGGATCAATGAGGAAAAATCAATAGCATTGGTATTAGCACTAAGGGGCCAAGCATTAGACCTGCTCTAAACAATTCCTGCCGCACAGCAACAAAACTTTAGCATTCTGGAGGCAGCATTAGAACTAAGATATGACGATCAACATCTTGCCCAAGTATATTAGGCTCAGCTCAAATCATGCAGACAACGAGGTGGAGAAAGCCTCCAGGAATACGCAGCTGTGGCAAAGAGATTAGCCCATCTAGCCTATCCTGATGCAGCAATGGAATTTCAACAATAGTTAGCAGTTGGAGCATTTATTGATGGAGTAAGGGACCAGGAACTTAGGAGGATTCTTAAGTTACAAGGCACAAGACCGCGTGAATGGATGCATAAATAAGACGCACGGTGGGCCGAGAGTCAGTCTTAAGTTGAAAGTGAACGAGTAAAGAAGAAATAAGAAAAAGACATGTGTTTAATTGTGATTATAGTTAAGACAGTCATTAATCTATTGTTGTTAATTATTAATTAGTTAATAAAGTAGTAATTAAGTGTTACATGGACTTTCAATCAACGAATCTATGAGTGTTTGTGGGGATAGCAAACACGTTAACAATACTTTAGTATAAAATATTGTAGTATAAATTTTAGCAACTTTCATTCATTAAAGAGACGGTAGAAAACGTGTAAAACTGATTATATGAAAATGGCGTTTATGGAAAATATTTCAGAAATTTTCAATAAATAAAAAAAAGACACTAGAGTAAATGTTGGAATTGACATCTAGATATTTGTCGCATTTCTGTGGAGGGCTATGGAAAAAAATAAAATCATGTACGAAATAACCGTAAATTGCAAAAACTAAATTATTTCTGAATTGTATTGTTCAAAATAGTTCAGTTAGTTATAAAACAAAGTGGTTAAGTGTCCCCTTAAGGGCGTTGGTATATTCACATTAAGCACGAAACGGCGGACCGGACGTACAGTGGTTCCCTCCATATGACAAAAATAAAAAGTCAGCATACTATATACTTCATGTTTCTTTATCTTCATAACATCTAAGTCTGAGTTTCATGAAACTGTAAATTAAAATCAATTGCAATTTTAAAATTGCATTTATTTGGCCCTTGTTGGTCATCAGAAGTGAATGCATCCAACAAAGTGACCCCCATCAATCAATCATATTAGTGCAACCTAATTGTTCGCTAATTTATTCTCAGAAGTGGGGTGTTTGTGTCAAGTGTTTTACAAATGGAGATTCAGGACAGGGGCTGAGTGGCCCTGTCGGCAATTTCCGTCAGGGCAAACAGCATAAGCATTAATTTGCCAAAAAATTACTTTTTCCACAATTTTTTTTAAATGGCACATTCAGGAAGCTAATAGGACGTAGGTCTTGAAGAGTAAAACGGTTCTGTACTTTGGGAATTGATAGGATTGCGGCTTCTGTCCAATATGATGGAAAGTATCCCCTTATCAAACAGCAGTTAACAATGTATGTAAGGTGGGGCAATATGACAGGCCAACAAAGTTTTAACATAGTGTAATTTTATCAGTACCATATGCATTAGATTTAATTTCTTTTAAAGCTCTTAACAATAAGTGGTTATCAACCATTGTAAAATAGAACGAGGTATCACTAAAATGGGAATTTTAATAGAAATTAGTAGTTTAAGCATTGGTCATTTTTACAGAAAACTGATTAGAAGTATTCATTGACTTCTGTCACATCAACAAGGCTGTATTATTTAGTTGATATTCAATTGTTTTAAGGTTTTCCACAATTGAGCAGTTACTTGGAAGCTGTAAATAAAAGATTAATTTTCATGAATAACTAATGCTAACGTGAAGTTCCTTAGGTTTTGTAGTGCTGCTAATTTGTGGCAGATTTATCCTGTTTATAGTTCCTAAAAAGCCAAGTCTCTTTCTTTTATCATTTGTTTAATTGCATCAGCCAACCAAGGCGCATCAGGTTTGCTAACACGTAATGTAAAGAGTGGATCATGTTTATCAAAATACTCTATGGATAGTGCTTGTCAAATAAATTATTTTTGTTCAATATCGTAAATATAAAAAATTTCATTCCACTGGTTATTACTTAAGTCGATTAAAGATTTAGTGTTCAATGTTCCAGAGGTGTGGGATGAACATATATAGTTCACTATTTTTCGAATAAAACAAGTAGACACTGAAAATAATACAGAAGTAGAACTGTGTTTATAAAAATACAATAAAACCCTTCAATCCACTGAGACTGCACGGAACACTGAAACATTAAATATCTGTAGTATGCCTATTCAACATCCACCTTGACCGGGACTGAGATATCCACCATGACCAGCGAGGCATCTTCTACATATCCGTACTCTAATTATGTCGAATAGGCATTAACCAAGTAGGCATCATCTGGATATGATTTAATCATGTCACCACCAGATGATGCGTACTTGGTTATCGAAACGTGCATCTAGTGCAATGGTGTTTTGTATTTTTACCACCATCATTTTGTGGTCCTCTCAAAGTGAACATCAACTGAATATATTAATTTCCATATTGGTGATTTTGTAGCGAATACTTTTTTTTAAACTCTCCACCGTATATTTCCGTATATCAGTAGGACAAGATATTTGATATGCTTTAAAAAAACACACCACATAATTTAGACAACCCCCAAACCAAAGCCGAAGCTGCTCGGACAAGGGTTACACAGTTGAGAAAAACGCAGACACACACAACCAAACCCTCGAATTTTGCTGAATCGAAACCGGGATTTGAACCCGGGGGTCGATAGGCAGTAAACCAACTATGTTTGTCACTTAACGCTCTGGCCCACTGCGCTACCGAGCTCGGTGGCAGACTTCTCTCCCAACACTAGTGATGGGACTCGAGTGACTTTTTTCACTCGAATAACTCGGTAGGTTTCCGAATTTACTCGAGTTGAAACTCGGTTTCATTGTTATAAAACTCGAGTCAAAAGTTAGGTCGAGTAAAACTCAAAAAATCGACTCGACTTTTGACTCGAGTCGCCTTTAGACTCGAGTCAAGTTTCTTTAATTTAATTGTTTATGGTTTTATTAATATTTTTAAATATTCTTTAGTGCCAGTGTGATTTGTTTATATAATATAAATATGAAAGATTATTTACATGAAGGCACTGAAGGCACTAATCTTGTAAAAGTAATAAAGATGAAAACATGTAACCATGAATGAAATCACTAATCAATTACTATATCATCGGGTCATCGGGATCGGGAATTCCCCTCCAAGTTTGTTGTTTCATGTTTGTAGGTCAGATGGTATAATTATTAATTAAAAGGTTTGTTCGTAGAGCAGTTTCCAACCGTTTGAAACTATCAGAAGCATGTGCACATTGTTGTAGAGATGCGCTTGTTCAATCAGAACTTTTGTTATTGCAGAGCTCTCGTAATACTCGCATCTCTATTGTCAGAAAACTATCACAAATCGCCTCTACGTACAAACCTATAATTATTACATACGAGTACGACGTTATTACGACGTATTAGAAAATTAGAAATCAGAACTAAGAATTCTTTAAAATCAAGACTCACACGACTGCAGCAATCAAACTGGCACATTCATGTTCATAAAGATTTGTTTTTCGATTCAATTAGTTCGAAATACATAAAAAACCGTAATCGGTGTGTATTAAATATTAAATACTGTATTTATTTAATATTTTGTGCTAAACAAGAGTTTAATTTAATGTTAATTTAATAAAAAAAAAATATATGTTGGTTTTCTTTAAATGTCATTTTATATACAATGTTAATTAAATATTTAATTTTATATTTGAAATGTGTTGATTTGCCGGAAAAATAATATTTGACCTGGGTCCATTTATTATTTTGTATTTCAATTATTATGATTTATGTTTATCCTTTCGATTTTTCAAAATTATGTTGGAATTAGATGGTAGTGTTTTAAATGCTGAAAGATTACCAAAAGAAAAAACCTAAATACACTTTAAAAACTTACCGTTTAGCAAACCACTGAATCATCTCCAACTACTTACTCTATAGTTCGCCTCGAGTTTGATATCGACTCTGCCCTGACTCTAGACTCAGTCAAACTCAACTCGATGTAAAACTTAAATCATATTAACTCACTGATTCAAGTAGCAATAACTCGACTCGAGTAACAACTTTACTCGAATTACAACTCAACTCGATTTGAAACTTGAATCATAGTAACTCACTGATTCGAATATCAATAAATCGACTCGAGTAACAACTTTACTCGAATTGCAACTCGACTCGAGTTAAAACTTGATTCCAGTAGTAATAACCTGAGTCGAGTAACAACTTTACTCGAATTGCAATTCGACTCGAGTTAAAACTTGATTCGAGTAGCAATAACTCGACTCGAGTAACAACTTTACTCGAATTGAACAGCCATATGACTCGAGTCACTCGAATCGGATTTTGACTCGAGTATTTTCACACTCGAGTCCCATCACTATCCAACACTAATTATTTGATTTATATTACTTCAAACATACTTCAGAGAAAGAAAAGGAATAGGACACTGAAAATAAAGTAAAATCAGTACAAAATATTTAGCCATATATTTTTTTTTCTCAATGTACACAGTACAATACAGTGCTGCTATATACTAAAAGACCTTGTCAGTAGATCTATAAGCCTGACATGAAATATCCTTAAGCTTAACTTAACAATATAATTAGTATAATTATAGAAAAAGGACAATATGTTACAAATATGATATACACAGACATCAGTCATATCGAACCTTATAGGGCCGGCCACTACTTAATACCCATCTTTTTTTATTTTCTATACCCTTTAGTTGCATCTTTTATCCACTTCTTTTGTACAACCAACAAAAACAAACAATTCTTACAAAATAGTATGGAATACCAGATTTATAACAAGTTTACTAAAAATCACATTACCACATTCAAATTCTCGTTGCACTAGAGTATCCGATATACACGGGCTTGGCAAAATTACGCAGGAAAATCTAACAAAATGTGTCAAGAAAATCAAAACACATCTATATGTATATACACACCTACTTTTTTTTACTTTATAGTAGGTGATATTTAAAAAGAAGTTTATAATTATACTATAACATACAGCCGTAATTCTATTAATTTTAATAAAATTACAATTATTTAAAAACAAATCCTTATCGTTTGAGTTTAACTCGAAAATTATTATATTATTATCTGTACGGTATTTATTTAATATTTTGTTAAATGCATATTTTTAAATATGATCTACAACTAGCCCTAGATCGCAACTCCTTTTTTTTGCATTAAGCTGGCTTCAGAGAACGATATAGTGTTGCTGCATCAAATCTATTCAATGAAATTCGATATTCCCCTCTGTTGATTACTGAGGTTAGAACTACCAAACTTCACAAACAATACTCCCAATATCTGCATTACAAACTGTGATGTGTTTGTGACTAAAAAGTAATGATGGATAAAACAAACGAATACAAGGTGGTGGGGGAATGTTGCGAGCACACTATGTTGTTCTCTGAAGCCAGCTTTAGAGATATTGACACATTCATATTTGACATTTAATACTCATTTTAGAGGTTAGAAACAGTGCTGTTCCCATTTGTGGTCAGAAAAATGTAAAATCTGAAAAATTAAAAACATTGGAAAAAAAAAAAAAGGAAGTGATAAAACTAATATAAGTTTGTTTAGAGTTCCTCCAAGAATACTGGAATTTTTTTGTTACGATTTTTATTCCTTATTTTATATTTTAATTCACAGGAAATTAATGTTGCCATCGGTAAGTTCCACACGTCATCGATAACTTACCTAGGTGTTTGTTATTAAAATGGTTGTTTCGACGGTTTCCATATGATTATATTACAAAAAATTACAGGTAACATTACCATAACCTATCTTTTAGCGGAAAAATAAGCTGATGGTAATCAAATATCCCTAAAAAAAGTCTTCTGTTCCTTACGACATTGTCATGAATTAATTAATGGGATTGGGGTGCCCAAGATGTGGATCTGTCTCCTTGAACAAATTTTGGATTTTTAACGAATACTCAATAATTTAGAAGCCAGTTATACAATATTTATTTACCATTTTTTTTTTATTTAATTATACGATATTGATTTATTCACTATCTCGTCCGAGACAAAAATAGTGGCCAAAACAGGTTTGTTTATACTAAAACATTTGTTATATTTGTTGTTGCAGGCAAATGATTTGTCAGAGAACCATTTTTAAAAATTTTTATAAACAATTCTTTAAAACCACTATATTGAACTATAGCGGTTTAACTATAGATGCTATCAAATTTAAATCATCAAAGTACAACTGGTCTTGAATGATCCTTTGTCTTGGTATTTTATATTTAACAGTGAAAACAACAAAAATAATATTGAGAATTTAAGAATAAGGACAAAAATTGCCAACAAATAAATTAACATCAGTTGGGTACTAAAGACGACATTACAGACACTGGCAAATAACAGAAGACAGATGAATTTGTGATGGTTAGACTTTTTTTACATGCCACAAAAAACTTTGTAAATAGTTGGATAATGTCCACTACACCACATAAAACATGAGTATTTTAAGAAACATGCAGAAAAAAAATAGTCTAATAAAAATACCAAACCGAGTTAAAACCACAGAATTAAAGAACTAGAAGTGAAAAAACGCATTGGAGGTCTAGCTTTTTGAAGGCCGGAAATAACATTAAAATCCGGACCTGATTTTGTGCAGTGTGAATTAGGTAATGAAATGAAGTTTTATAGATTTTGGCCAAATATTACTTTGCTTATAACTGTTAAACTACCACATACAATCTATTCATACCTGTTTCGTATATTTTAGTTGACAAAACTTCAACAACACCAAAATCGAAAGCCAGATACGGATTTAAAAAATACAGATTTTGATTTCTTACAGAACTCTGTGCACCACATTTTTGAAAGTTTGTTTAGAGATCATAAAAAAATAAGCCAAATGACATACTTTTTATAGTTCCCAAATTTTCGTCATTTTCTAAATACAACCCTGTTTTTAATAGAAAAGGAAATTTTTTGAAAAAATAATAATTTCGCATTTTATTTTTTTCCAATGTCAAGAAATCGTTTAAAAAGATTCTACTTTCTATTCCCTTAAAATACAACAAGTTAAAATTTAATTGTTGCAAGACTAAGCTATGTTCAGTAGTTATTTGTGTAAATTGTGGTGCTGCTTACCATAAAAGCTGTTGTGAAAGATAGAAATTTAAGGTGATTGATGGAACACGTGTAAAATGTTGCACACGCGATGATAGTGAGGTTATGTCAATCGGCGAAAATCCTGCACTATATAATAGTAAAATTGAGGCCTTACAACAAGAAAATCATGTACTTAGGAGTATTTACTGGCAATCGGAAGAAAAGAACAACATTCTAAAAAGAAAAATTGTCTGTTACTTGAAAAAAATCTCCGACTTGAATTTGAAGATAGCCACGCTACAATTGCAGTTAGAGGACACGAGGCAGCAGATGGGCTCTAAAGAGTCTAGTGTACAGTGCAAAACAACAGTGCAATCCAGCAATGCTTGTGAAACGGAAAAAACTACCTGTCTACCGAAAGTTGTTGAGAAAAGTTACAATGAAGTTTTAAATCGTGGAACTAGTGCAAGACAAAAACAAAACTCACCAATCAACAGAATATTGCATATAACAATGCTGTAAGTAGTGAAGCCTCCTCTGAAACCAGTCAGACTATGACCATTGCAAATAATAGTAATAATGGCACTACCAATGGAGACTTTGATGATTTTATATGTACACTGCTGAGCCTTATTTATATGTTCAAAGCATTTGACTCGCTGAACATTGAACTCCTCATTGCTAAGTTAACATACTATAAGCTAAATCTCACTGCAATTGGTTTTCCAGTTATCTAACTGAACAACAAGCTGTAAAAATTCAGGATCGAGACAAAATATCAACTAACTTTTTAACGTTAAGTACGGGTGTTCCTCAAGGGTCCATTCTGGGGCCTCTGCTCTTCTCATTATTCGCAGCTGATATTGCAAACGCTATCAAGCATTGTTCCTGGCATATGTACGCCGATGATTTGTAGACCTATTTACCTTTTAATCCACAGCTACAAAATCGTACCAAGTTAGCAATACAATATATCAACACAGACCTACAAAATATTTACGAATATGCTACTGATCGCTCATTAATTATTAACCCTAATAAAACTCAGGTTATCATGTTTACACGTACTGCTCTTGCAGTAGAGAATCTAGTAATAAAGTTAAAATGAACAGATTATTAATGGGAATATGAGGTCAAAAATTTGGGTCCACTCATGGACCAAAAATTAATTTTAACTGCCAGGTGAATAGTATATGTAAGAAACCATACTTTAAGTTAAAAAGCATCTCAGAATTTCGCAGTTATCTACCTCCGCATACAAAACATAATCTAGCCGATGCTCTAGTTCTATGCCAGGCCAATTATATGGACTCTGTCTATGGACCATACTTAACCGAATTCAATAAATACTGTCTACAAAAAATTCTGAATTCTTGTATTCGTTTTGTACACAATCTGCAGAGAAGATATCACGTTAGTCAACATTTACAAGATACTAAATGGCTGAACATGATCCAAAGACGTTTTTTACATTAGGGTTGCATAATATATAAGGTTGTAATCTCAGAATCTCCTGAATATGTAAGAGAGCTAATTGTTAGATGTAAAGCCTTGTACAATGTTAATATTAGGAATAACGATGCTCTGTCAATCCCTACTCACTGAACCGAATTTTACAATGCTGCTTTAGTTACCAGGCAGCCCATATTTTTAATTTGTTATCAGGTCTAAATCACATCAGTTTTGCGAAATTTTAATGCTCAACCAAGGATCTCATTATTAGAGATAATTTGTTACTGTGATAATGTGTTATTTCTTTTACTTATATGTTATATACTATATTATTTTATGTGACTATAGTATAATGTTGATTTTGTTGTATACTCAAAGGCAATGTTAAATGTAAACCTGCTAATTTTGTCATTTTTATTTATTCTTTTACTTATTATTGCCTACTATTAATAAGTTTAATCTAGTACAGGTGGAAGTTAAAATACACTTTGTGGTACCTCTCACCTTTTGTATGTCATTGTATTTGTTTTCTTCATGCAATAAACTTTATTTATTTAAAATTGAATATTGGTTTGAAGTTTGAAAATACGTCAGTATTTTTCGAAAATATCCTTTTGTTAAAAACAGGCATTTAGAAAATATTGAAAGTGTGGGAAATATAAAAAATACGCCATTTCACTTATTTTTTATCTTTTCCAATCTCTAAACTGACTGAAAATTATACTATACAGGGTGTTGCTTCTTAAAAAATCAAAAACTGTTTTTCTTTAAATCTGGACCTGGATTTTGATTTGTCCAGTTAAATAAGTAAAATAAATGTAACAAGTATGAACGGATTATACAGGATGGTTTAAAAATTATGAGTAAAGAAATACTTTGCCAACATCTATAAAATGTCTGGTATCTCAGTAACGTTGGATCCATTAATGATGGGTAATTTGAAACCACCAAAGTGCCTCTTATCCACAGCTAACATATGTACATTTTACTTTGAAACACCCTATATATTGTTATTTTAGCTGTCACAAATATGTCATAATACACATGTCATAATACACATCACTTCTACTTCTTTAATTCTGCGATTTAAACCCACATTTAGGTTCAAAACCTCGCCATATCTCTAGTTCGTTAACATCAAGATATCACCTGCTGAAAACATTAATCCGACAGAATAAAAGCAAGCTCTGTCATTTAAAAGTATCATATAACAAAAAGCTGCAGATTTTTTTCTCTGGTAAATAAATTAGTTCTTACAGCTCCATAATTTCTGGTGAAAATTAACTTTTATCGTTATATCGTTAAAGAAAACATTTGAAAAAACCATAAAATGAACTATTTAAATTTTTTACCTTAACCTGTGTGCGTAATTTTCTCAAGCCCTGTTATTCGGCGGCAAAAGCTTTTTGCTGAAAAAAGGCAGTATCTCTTTTGTTTTAAAAAATACCCATCACTCACTCGGTCCAAATAACAAAACGGTATAAAAAAAATTGGTTTACACTACACCTTACATAACTACCTATTTAAATATTTTGCTAGCTACGTTAAATGTGTGGGTGAATATGGCACCAGATAAAAAACTGCACAAAATTTGTTGTACCTATACAATATATATATAACAGTGCAGGCGAGACGTTACCGTTACACGGCCTGGTTTTGTAAATCCTGAAATCATATAATGAAAGCACTGGGTTATTTTCTTTTGCTTATATTTACAATTTACACAAAACACCGCCCATTCGAATTAAGTTCACAAAACCCCAAATACTGATATTTTACAGTTGTCTTACTGCATAGTAATTTTTTACTTACAAACAACTTCTTTTTTTGCACAACACATTCAAACTCAACTATCACACCTTTTTTTTATATATACAATGGGCTACAGTTAAAGCTATATTCACTATTCGTACGTGTGTTGTTAACTCTGCGACTGGCAGAATTGAAAAATGGCCGACGAGTTAAAAATACACATACTTAATACATTTTTAATGGGTCTATACAGGAAATTAGAAAGTTAAATCATTTTGTTAACTGTCAGTGTAACGACACTTGTTTAACAACAAAAAATAATAATTCAAATTTTATTTATATAACAGGTAAAAAATAATAACGTTTGTTACTATTTTATTATGCTGCATAGACCCACAGAGTACAAAAAATTACAATTGATCATATTATTTTTATTGTTTGCAAAGCATTAAAATTAATTTGATATATTATGTATGACGGAACAGGCTGTTTTATTTTTATTCAATGAAATTGTCCACGTTACTTTTTGCTATTGCCCAGAAAAAACTTTGACAGCATTTCTATAGAAACGAATTTCGTTAGGAAATACTCTTAGAAAGTTAACTGTTTTTGGTCAATTTTTTGAGTGAAAAATACATTACTGGTCTAGCCCGCTAAAGTGACATGTCACTTTTGGTTGACAAGAGAATCTGGATAACAATTAAAAATAATAAATCCACTCCTCTTTGAAAATAAGCAAGCGTCTGACATCCGTCAGTTGAATTACATGAATTCTGCTTCAAAAAAAAAAAAAAAGTCTTTCGAGGTTAGTAAGAATGGTTGTAGCGAAAATATTGTACACAACACACCTGGAGTGTCTTTACTGGGCTCACCGGATAAATATTGTCTGTAAAAAATCTGTCTGCCGAAAGCGTATTCTGTAAAAATGATTTCTAATGAAACAAGTGTCTGCAAAAATAATGCCACTGCCACCATACAACATCTCCGTCCTTCCCCCAAACAACCAGGTGTGCACAAAATCACTAGGAATTTTAGTCTTTCATCACAAATTTCTGAAACAGGATTGTCACATCATATGTCAATGTCATGTTAATTGGTTTCCGGTTCAATGATATTTTTGCAAAATGTACAATTTTCTATCTGAATTTCATGTTAATTTGCATCCTTTCACACATCAAGTGTCAAATAAAAATAGCCTAACCTCAAAATGTGACATTAGGGGCTTGTTAATAAACGGGATATTAATATTAGTCTGTTTTTGAATTTCAAAAATAACTATATGGCAATTTTTTAAAAAGACAATATGAACTAAAACGTAAAACATGCAATATGCAAATATACACATTATAAAATGTGTAGTTTCCACCAGAAATAAAAAAAAAATGATTATTGTTTTAAAAGGTACATTTTATTTGTTTCTTTTTCAGCGTCTTATTGGTAATAGTCTTGCTATCTAATCACCTCGATTAATAAATACTAATAAGTTGTGTTTCTGTGGTGTATTTTAACTGAAGATTAACTTTTTTTTGTTATCTAACAGACAAAAAAATGTATTTCCTGGTGTTCCGTTCTGTTCAAAAACATACTTTTGAAAATAATACGATCAATTGCAACTGTGTTCCTCTTACACTCTAAAAACTAAACAAAAAATAAATAAAATTAAAAAATAATTACGATAACAAATAACTAAATGAAGGAATATAAACTTAAACAGGAAAATATTCAAAATTCTAACAATTATAACTGTACATTTCTAGATTAATATATATTTTAATTATCGTTATCTTACAGCCGTCCTGTGAGTTGTGAGACAGCTAACGTTTAAATAATATCTAAATTAGGGATTATCCACGTAACCCACAGGTCGGATTAGGTTAGAATTAGAAACTGACCAAAGTTGGTGTTACATTATTTAATATTGCTAGATATATAAAGGTGCATCGTTGACAAAAAAAAAAAAATTAAATAAAAAATCCTAACTGATTTAGAAGTCAAAGAAAACACAGATTTTTAACAATAAATAATAAAAAAAATGATTTGCAAACTTTACTTATCATAAAATATATAAAAATACAAAGTTGTAAGTAAAGGTATGTGTAATTGCTGTTGAGAAAACAATTGAACATCTAAATTAGATCATAAGGTTAAGGAGGGTAAATATGCAACAACGGGTAAAAGTGAAATAAATTAACAATTTAATTTATGAAAAAAACTGCAAATGCCAGTATTTAACTTACATAACAATATAAAACACACTATCAAATTTGTGCTGTCAACAAACTTCATATAGGGTGTTTTAAAAATGAACGGCCCAAATTAGGAGCAGATAAATCCGATAGCACTTTGTTTCCGAGATACAGGTGATGAATCCCAACTGAATAGTTTCTTTTATGTAAATAATTTTTTTAACGTTATTTACTTTTTTTGTCATACAAAAAAATAAATGATTTCTAGTAATACATTAAAACAAGTCAAAAATGTTTCATGATTTTTCATGTAAACGTGCAAGTTTAGTAATAAATTATAGAGATGGGTGATTGAGCAATCACAGTCGTCACTGTGATTAAACTGCTACCAAAACAGTGACTGTAATTTTTATACTTTCAGGATGCAGTATCAGTATAGTACACATACTGTTCATACTGAGTGTTCTAAGTACATCTGTTCCCAGTGAATGCTTGTTTTCGAAAGCAGGATTGACAGACGTAGTTGTTTGAGTTCTGCAAAAACAGAGATACTCTTATTTTTAACTATGAATTCAGTATATTTGAAACAATAAGCATGCCTACAAGATACAATAATATCGAGGGCATCATATCAGAAGCGCGTAAACACCGATAAAAGTGCTATGATTATGTAACGGTAGAAAATTTATTTAGACAGTTTTATATAAATAAATATTCAAAATTTAAATTATTAGTAGGAGATAGACATGTATATGGTCAAGTTAGTTTTTATAAAGATAGGTTACCCAAATAAATAATTGGGTATCCTAATGTTGGCAGTCACTCAGTCGCAGTCACCATGACCGGTCATTTACCGGTCAGGTCACGATTAAGTTGACCGGTCAAATATCAACATGTCCAAAGTGGTCACGGACATGGTCAACTTGTCCAATTGTCCAAAAATTTAAATGCCCTGCCATTTCCCTTGAAATTTTAATCATAATACTTGACAATTTACTGTAACTGTCAATCATCCATTTTTGGACAAAGACATTGAAATAAATCCTCAGTAATAGGAGGGACCAGTAGACTTTTTAATTTTCTTTTTGTATAAAAAATGCCAAAAGTTGGTAAAAAAAACCTCATTTGGGATTTCATTGAAAAAAAAAAACTCATTGGTGTTAAAAATATGCACAATGCAAGGTTCTGCGTAATGAGGTATCAAAGCCATACTGCCAGTGGTGGCTGGTGAAATTTAGGTTATGTTATATCTTAGTATTGGAGCATGGATCCAAGCGATACTTTAAGGCATAAAAAAATTATATTTTTTTTATGAAATTTGAAATCTATCGATTACTTTCCTCCCCTTTGTGAAAAAAAGGGTCATTTTTTAGAACACGCACTTCTAAGATACCACAAAACCAATACACTCTACACATCATCAGATTTCGTAGCACAGTGTCATATCTTGTGCAAACAACCCTAACTACCCTTAAAAATTTTCTTTTAAGATAACATATTTCCCTTTGCCCTTTGAATTTCATATAACTAATTCATATATAAAATATTGAAAAATTAAAGAAGGCTTTTTATTCCTTGCCCACAAATTTTTGGGTGAAATAATGTCATAGGGTCTTTTTTTGGGTGGAATAAGGTAAAATGGGGTGCCTTTTTAAATATATTATGGTACAATAAAAGGTTATAAGGAATTTTTAAAATGGCATAGGTGTTAAATTATAACGGGGTGTTTTAAGGGATTTTTGAGGTAAATATTGGGAACAAATAGGAGGGGGTTTTTTTTTCTTAATAGTCACTTTGGTCGTTATTAAAGGGTTTTTAGTAAACTTTTAAAAAATGACGAGGGTGGTTTAATTATAAAGGGGGTGCTTTTAAGGGAGTTTATGGTAAAATAGGGGAACATATAGGAAGGGTTATTTAAAGTCACTCTCTTATTACCCACCCAGCACCCCTATTCGCTCCCCGTCCCGTAAGTTTGTTGCTTATTTATCATTTGCACAACATTTCTTATTTACAAATTGTTACAACACCGTTTGTGAGTACATTTATGCAAAAAAATTTAATAAAGGAAGTTTTGCAAATATTTTAAAATTGTCTAAAAACTAACCTAGTGAGACACAATTTTTTTCAACTTTTTTCGCAAATTTCAATCGCAATTGTTTTTTCTGCAAAACTTCTTCATTAGAATTGACAGTTAAGCCCTTAAAGTAACGTTTGGGTTCCATACTTCAATACTAAGATAATACATAACCTATATTTCACAAGCCACATGCTATTTGCCTGTCAAAACACACAGTAAAAAATTGCCAAAATTGTGAGGCAATTATTTATTCCGAAAGATAGCGCAATTCCAAAAAGTGTTATGTTGAATAAATTCGTAACAAAACCAGCGCGCAACGAGAACATCTGTGATGAATAAATATTTACGTGATCGCACTTTAGACGATGGACATGAAAAAATAAAATGAAAAAAAATCCTAATTTGTATAATTTCCTTTAACATAAGCCTTATTTAAACAAGCATTATACACCATTTTGATGAAAAAATTATGATACATTCAATGGTACTTAAAAATGACCCGGTTTTGCTTTTGACGGGTCACAATGATCCGTGAGTCACGAAAACATCGTGACCGGTCAACTACGCATCATTAGGGATCCATAAACATTTCCACTATTTCGCTTCCCCCCCCAAAAAAAAAAAACTATAAATATTAATTATTTTGCTTGTATTTACGTTTCTTAGTTACTTTGTATTTATGTGCACAAACTTAGCAACCATTTAGTGTAAAATGGAATGCAGATGCTGGAAAAAATTAATTCCTGTGACTGCCCGAGAATGATCTCAAATATAACTTAGGTTATAATTAAATGTCGGTTGAATATATGATTAATACTTTCTACATCTCAATATTGAGTTAGTCCTAAATTGGGATATGTAATTAACTATGTACTTGTGTCTGTCCGATACTAATTTCTTAACACATGGTCTATGTCCTGATATGTATGTGAACTGAAAGTGTATCATTATTTTATACTGAGAGATCTTCAGTTAAGCCAAGCACGTTGCGTCACTTTGACTAAATATGTAATGATAATAATAATAATAATAGTAATTTTAACTAAATGTCATTTTGACAATGACAGACACCAAGTATAGTTTGTTCTCTTGTAAACCGAAGTTAATTGTGTTAATATTTATTAACAGCGACTACAGTCCCACTTTATTAATATCTTTACCCCCTGACCCCAAAATTATCTCCTGTGACGTCAACATTAGTTAGTTGAGTGAATTTAGATACCTAACTGTTCCTTTGTCTTTATTGTTTATTTTCCAATTAAAATGTTTGTCATTGAATAAACTATGTTCAGTTAAAGTTTATGATCTTTAATTTCTTAATGATCCTTGGAGCAATTATTTCTCCACTGTGGTTGTACCAAGTACAATAGGTCATTGGTTCTCCAATGACAGAAAAACTATTGTCCATTTTGTAACTACATTAAAATTATACACCCTTCTGTTATGATGCCCTCGATATAATATGTACATTTGACATTATTTTTTTCTTATGCAGAATCATCTATTTTTATTTTTGCATGTTTCGTTATTTTATTTACTAATATACAGTTGAAATCAGTTGCTTTCCAACGAACTACGGCCTGTTTCCCATAATATTTGTCCTAATATCCTTTGTCAATTCTTTTTATGTGTTTATTAAAAAGTTGACCTCAGCCGACGCATTCATGTTACAATGATGCCACGTCGAGGATATTAAGACAAATGTTCACGAGACACAAGCCACAGGTTGTTCGAAAGCAACTGATTTCAACTATACCTACCAAATATTACCATTATTTTATTTATTTTTTTTTTCCTAAACATATTTATTTATTTTTTAAGTCCCTACAAAACTTCTCGCTCTTGTAATCCAAATCCCAGTGATAGTTTTAATTTTTAATTTCCCTGCATGAGAAGGGATAGGTGAATCCATTTCCGTTCTACATAGTCACAGATTTCAGGATTTGTATAATAATAATAGGTGTCTCGTGTCTCCATTCATCACACCATTGTCACAGTATTCACAGTCGCATTAATTACGGCTCAAGCTTTGAGACACTCAGAAATAATTTGTTATACGCTGCTACTGGTCTCCCACCGAAGTTACCTAAATACAATATATTTAAATAAAAAATTATAAAAATCACCGTTTAGCCCATCACTAATAAATTAAATACTAACTAGGAGCATGCTAATAGGTAAATCTGAGAACAGTACTGTTTTCAGTCTCACTGTATTTCGGAACGAACCTAGTTGGATGACGCCATAATTAAAGTTCAAAACTTTTTTTTTACCCCTTTCGAAAAAAATTTAATGTTGGAAAAGCAAATAAAAAAAAAATGGTGGGAAATGTCCATCAACAAGTTTATGTGAAATGGTCAATTAATAGTTAACTTAAAATTTTAATTTGTTTTTAAGTGGCTAAAAAATTGTAAGGTTTACATTTGGTTGCACATTTACCCCAATCAACCAAAAATTAATATTTCCTTCACTCAACAAAATGCCAATAACCTATGGAGATTCGTAACTGCTACTTAGACAATAAATAAAAATCGGTCAAAAACAACCAAAAAATTATTCCACTGTGTAGAAAATAAATACGTTTAATATAAATAAAATAATACAAACATACCTCTTAAAATATTTTTCTCCAACAGAAGAAGCGACAAAAACTCTTAGTCTATGTTTTTCGGTTGCACATTAAAAAGCTGTAACGAAATGGCCAATTACGTGAAAGAAAGTTGGTCAAATGGAAGCGCAAGTGTTGATTGTCTAACTCTAATTTGGTGTAACTTCAGTCGTGCTAAGTATAGACAATACAATATTGCTAAGCTTTTTCACAACAACAAACACAGATATATTTTTAGGCTAGGCATTCTCAGGTCGAAAGTTTTGACCACAACAACTGTTCCTTTGGTATGAACATTCTGGAAAAATATTTTCCACTTTTTCAAAATAGCAAACACCGTCAATTTGTATTTTCAAAACACTTTTACCGAGCAGATTTTGAGCCTCGGACGACTGACCGATTCGTGCAATAACGTCTTAAACACCTCACGACTGTTTTAAGTTAATAAATAAGCACAAACATTTAGCACTTGTCTGAACACTTGTAGCTATGCGATAGTACGGATACGGTTCAATGTTTAGTCTTTAGTTCACCATTAACGTGTGAGATTCCATGGGCGCCGCAGAATCATACAGTGTGTCAGTGTCCTGAGTCGGTTCACCCTGCAACTGGCACTGGTTGGTGAGGGTACCTGCACCACAATCACAGAAAAATCTGAAAAAGAAAGTATCATTTAACACCCTCACAAAATTAAGATCAAATGTTACATACGTAGGTTATTAGGAAATTTTTGGGATACACAAAAAAAATAGAGGTAGGCAACAATGCAATACACTAGTAAGTAGTTTGGGAGTATAGTCTCTAACAGGCGACTGTTAAAAAAAAAAAAAGAGGGGAGGAGAGAGGGGAGGGCGGGGGAAAGCACAGGGGACACCGAAGGAAAGAGAAAAACCCAATAAAAAAAAAAAAAAAAAAAAAAAAAAAAACCCAAAAAACCCCCCCCCCCCCCCCCCCGCGGGGGGCAAAAAATAAAAAAAAAAAAAAAAGAAGGGGGGGGGGCGGCCCCCCCCCCCCCCCCCCCAAAGAAAAACCCCCCCCCCCCCCTCCCCCCCCCCCCGCCGCGGGGGGGAGCGGATGGGAAAAAAAACCCCCCCCCCCCCCCCCCCCCCCCCCAAAACGGGGGGGGGGGGGCCCCCCAAAAAAAAAAAAAAAAAAAAAGAAAAAAAAAAAATATTTGGGGTTTTGGGTTGGGGGGGGGGGGGGTTTCCCCCCCCCCCCCCCCCCCCCCCCCCCCTCCTTTTTTTGGGGGGGGAAAAAAAAAAAAAATTTGTTTTTTTTTTTTTTTTTTTTTTTTTTTGAGAAAAAAAAAAAAGTTAAAAAAAAAAAGAGGGGAAAACTCTGCGTTATATCTCCATCAGGCGCTGCATCGAGGTAGGGCCTTCATTATTAACTGTTCTGTGCATTGTTAATGTATAACAATGGGCAGTTGTCGCGTAGTGCCTACCATGTGATTTTTCTCTATAACTTTAAATGTGGGTTAACTGCAGAATAATGTTTTAATGAAATGTCGGATATATTTGGTGAGGATCGTCCAGGTTGAATACTGTGTTCCGATGGTACAAACAATTTAAAAGGGGCATATTTTTGCTAGATCTACACACAGGGAGGCCCGGCCGTCTGAAGTAGATCCAAAAATATTATTTCCGCTATGGAAAAACTTATTAAAGAAAATCCACAAAGTATAGACAGATGGAGAAAGAGTTGAACATCAATGCACCAGCCATTCATTCAATTTTACGTGATCACTTATCCGTACGTAGTGTGTACGTTGTGGGTACCTCACCAATTAAACGATACAAGATGAAGCATGTATACAGATTCCGAACGAAAAGTGGGTGGACATTTTTAACCACCGGTTTATACTCATGCATAAATGTACTGAACATGATGGAAACTATTTTGAAAAATTGTAATAAATAGTTACATATCCAAATTTTTGGGCAACCTAGGAATCAATTTGTTCTTAGAAAAACACTTTACGTAACAATTCAATTTCACAGAGAAATAATGACAAACCATTAGTAAATGATTTCAAGGGCATGAATATATTATAAGCTTGTATTAGACTATGTGGTTCACTCACAGCGATTAATGGTACGAGGTAGCGAAAAAAGTATTAGTTCAATACATCACCTTAAATTAATGGCACTCATACTTTTATCGTAAATTTTTTAAACATGTATATTTGCATATACAGTATAAAATACAAGAAGCTTTCAAGTGAACCTATTAGGAACTGAATTTAACTTTGAGGTGAAATTACTAACAACTTTTCTTTTGGTTTCCGACACCTGGTTCCTCATCATAACACCTCACCCTCAACAACAGCTCCCTTTCCTTTGTATAACAATCGCATTGCATTTAATGCCTGACAAAACTATATACATTTTTAAATAGTTTAATGTAAAATTTACCTGTCATGCCTAATGAACTCGACGTCGTGTCCAGCGTGGCAAGTTTTAATGCAGTTCACACAGATAGCATTCCGATCTGTGGTGTTGCAAGTCTGACACCTATAGAAATCATGCATCGGGAACGATGTGTAGCTGGATATCTTATACAGGCACTGTCCATTGGCCACCGCCTTTTCAACAGCATCCTGATTGTTGAATATCTTGTTTCCTCTTACAATGGGTTGCACGCCACTTGCAAGACAAAGACCCCCAAAACGATTGTTAAAGATTTGATTGAATTCTAAAGTAGCCGTGGCATTGTTGGTTATTTCAACTCCGGCTGCTAGGCCATCGAATATCCGGTTCCGTCTGAGTATTGGGTGGCTCTGTGTTGATATCAGCACGCCAGCTTGGGCGTTTCGAAAAATATCATTCTCCTCTAGAATACCCTTTAAAATAAAATTTATTTATACCACTAATATTTCCATACATGACCATGTACACAGAAACTTTATTTACTTTTAGTATAGCTTAAGATGTCTCCTTATCCATTACAAAAGGTTATTTACTTTTTTTTGAACATTTAAGGATTTAAATTGATTTAAAAATTCGGTTTTATATAATTTTGTCCTTTTAATTAAAATGTCTTTTGCAAGGGTTGTTAGTTTAAAATCAATTATGTGTTTAAGGGTCAGTTCTCATAGCTGAAAATCTAACTGAATTACAAGTTTTTTTGTTTTTTGCATGAGCAGACAAAGTTCGAGAAGAATTCAAGGTGAATAAATTTGATCTTGGGAGTCTGTATGGTCCCTTGTGTGATTATAAAAATGACATTAGTGCAACTAAATACAAATAAACCACTTACCTTTCCCCCATTAAAAATGCAGATCCCTCCATCACGCCCGTCAAAAATCTTATTCCTCTTCAAAGTTGGATTAGAATCTGTTTTGATCCAAACACCTGCCATAGCATTGTCAAAAATTTCGTTCTGCTCCAGCAAACCGAGTCCGCCATTATAAACTAACACACCACCGTTTTGACCACCCCATATCTTATTTCCTCGAATCACAGGATTGCTACCGGTCCTGATCTGTACACCCGAGTACAAGTGATTAAAAATGTCATTATCCTCCAACTTCCCATGTCCGTTATCATAGAAATATACCCCCACTTGTTTACCCGAATGGATGCGATTCCTCCGTAGGACAGGTGTACTACCCGTGGTAATCCAAACTCCAGCTAACGTGTTGGCATACACTTCATTTTCTTCGATCAGTCCCTGTCCTTTCTCATGAACATATATACCACCATGCTGCCCGTGATGTATTTTGTTGTGTCGCACTATTGGGTCACTATTAGTCCTTATTTGAATGCCCGCAAGTGCGTTGCCGTAAATGTTATTGTGTTCTATCAGTCCCCTACCCTCTCCAAAAATGTACACCCCACCCTGATGGCCATTGTAAATTTCATTACGTCGAATCGTTGGATTACTATTGGACGTTATCCAGACACCAGCAAAGTTATTTGAGTGAATTTTGTTGTCTATGAATTGACCAAGTCCATTCTCATGCACGTATATACCGCCCGTCTGACCATGGTGGATCTCACAGTGTACAACTGTCGGATTGGCCCCTGCCTTCACCTCAAATCCAGCTATTCGGTTGTTGTGTATATCGTTAGCTTCAAAATAACCTACTTAAGAATTAAAATTATTACAAAAAACATTTCAATAAGCCCTTATTCAAAATAAAAAATCTAATTAAATTATAATAGGCCAGAATACAACCAATAGAGGTAAATAATCTGCCGCCAGAATCAAGGAAATTGATGAAACAAAATACTTAGGTATTATCATAGACAAATTAATGGACACAGCATAATAACCTTGTAACAAATAGGGTAGAAAAGCTTATATACAAGTTCTATCAACTTGGAAGTATTTTAAATAAAAATATTCTAATAATGATGTATAAAGCATTTGTAGAATCACTTTTCCGATATGATATACTGGTTTGGAGTGGTCTTTATACAATATCACTAAAAAAAATAAATGTAATCCAAAATAGCATTTTAAAAATTATGTATAACAAAAAACGAGATTATCTAATAAAATTACTTTATAAAAATAATGAAATTTTTAATATTCAATCTTTGTATGTCTTTAATGTTTGTATCTACCACTATATATAAAAAAGAGAATTAAAAGGGCATGTAATCAAGACAAGATCAGAGGCACAAAAGAACAGCACATACAAATTTCTTCAGCAAAAAATTTAAATCAGTTTTATTATAACTTAGGCCAAAATTTTATAAAAGCCAAGGAATATTAGACTTTTAAAAACCGTAAGATTTTTGCAACTTTGTAAAGATACATAAAATTTAATTATCATGTTTATTAGTTAAACATTATTAATATGTCAGAATTCAAAAAACTGGCAAATGCAATCAGTACTTGTATTATGTCTATTATTATTTTCTGTTTCTCCTTTTTGTTTATCTTTATATTATTTTTTGTTTTTTGATTTTCAACATATCGCCGCTTAAGAAACAATACCTCGTATCTCCATTTTTGTCAAAACTCGGTTTAGAATTTTAAATTAATGTCTACTCCTATGCCCAACAGTTCCCAATATCTTGTATCTCCAAGATTAATATTGATACCAAAAACTCTACTTCCATGATAAAAATAACATGTAGGTTTCATATCTATTAATAAGAAAACTTATTTTTTTCGTCTCCTGTAAAACTGCTAATTTGGAGATAAGAGGTATTGTTTCTTAAGCGTCGATATATTATACTCTTTTTTCCTACTCGTTATTTAATAGTAGTTATACTTATGATAATAGCATACCTACAATTATATATTAAGTTATTAAGCACATACAGGTGGTAAGTCACTTAGATGCGTAAAATAAGTTAGAAAAAACTTTATACATACTTATATCGCTTTAAAAAAAAATTATTGTAGTTACTAGCTTGTTAAATAAATAAAAAAAATAAATCAAATTATGTGATTAATCATAAAAACTTGATACAAAAATTTTTCAACATATTTAATAAAGCCAAATACTTGTTACAATGTTTCGTTCAGATTAAAAGATATATAAAAAAGAAAGACCAATACCAATGACTTCAGAAGAAGTCATTGTATGCCTGTATACAGTGATTCATTTTTAATACTGAAAATGGTGACAGTTGATCTCGACGAAAATAAGACTATTTTGTGGAATAAACTTTTCTTCACAGGGTCTTTGCAGTTTTTGTTTTTTTCCCTCCTAAGCTAAAATACGATGATTTGCACTTTTCCTGATAATGTATATTATCTTCCAAGTTCAGAATGAGCATTTTATCACACCAGGTATTTGATTTTTAATTAGTGTTATTATATCTAGGCCGAATATTCCTGTACTGAAATCAAAATATGCATTTTCCTCAAGTTCGGAAAAATTAATTTTTAAAAATTTGCAATGGTGTAGAAATTTTGACATAAAAAAAGGGGCACAGTTGCTCCTATCAGACGCCTCTGGTTAAACATTTTCAACAGCTTTTCATAAAATCAATGCAGCCCAACATATCAATACCTCATGCCAAACACGAAATAAACATCTCACATAATTTAGAAAAAAATTAATAAATAAAAATAGCAAAAAAATCTTTCCAAAATAAATGCCCTGCAGAAAAAAGTTTATACCTCAAAATAACAGTAACCTTATCAAACAACCTTATAAGTAGGGAGCAGATTTCAAGTAATCATGAGATTAAAACCAGGATTGGCTCTAGGTGTTGTCACCATGTAAAAATTTTCATACATAAGGAGTCTTCATAAATGATCGAAAACCATGTGACCAATTAGTTAGTCGATTCATGTCGTCAGCAAAAGATGGTTGAAAATGATTCTTTAGATATACGGATATGCAAAAATCCTTATTTAATTACTGCCAAAATATGAGACACAAAATCGTGAGTTAAAAGGTACCAATTGATTACCTGTCTTTTAATCATTTATAAAGGCTCTGTATATAATACAGTATCTTGTACTTTTATTTCGAGTTTCGTAATGTTAAAAGTTAAATTACATTAACTGATTATGAACAATGGGCATTTACGAAAAGGAATCCGAGGGAGCTATCAAGAATATTAAGTCAGTTTTCTCCGGGCATTAGGTACTCTTCGAATGTATTTTTATATTTTTATGACAAAATCTAACCTAAATTTCTATCTGTCAATTCGAAATATCACAACTTGTAGCTTTCCAAGATAGCCTGTGTTTTAATAAGCCTTACTATGGTCTATGGAAGAAATAAGGAAAAATTTAATTGAACTTGCTGCAATTTGCTGTATAATGGGTTCGATATTTTCTTCGTATGTTTTTGCGGATACTGACAAGTTTTCATTTATATTGAAAGTGTGGAATAAAGTATGATGTATCTGTTTCTTTTTTCATTTCTTACGCTGTAACACTGCACTGGGCGTATTGATAAAAATATTCGCAACTCATTTTAATGTCAGATTTATTATAGGATAGGCGAAAATTTTATGTTTTCAAACTTTTCTTAGGCACGTGTATGGTGGTGGGAGAAATGAACCTTAATGCTCTGACAAAATTGTTGGAGTCAAAAGGGTGATTAGTTTTTATTAACTTGGGCGTACAGACTGACTATTTCAACACAATAAAAAATATTCAAGTTACTTTTCGGAAGGAATCTCTGAACTTGGAAACACAGGTGACTTTTCATAAATGCCCAATGTTTTGTCTAATATTGTACTAGGACAGTGTTAATTTTTTTAATGCCTATTCGATGGTACCTTAACATTTCTGTACTGTCCACTAATAAGCTAGATTTTTCCACGATTTTTACATCCAACCATCACTTCCAATAAATCTAAGTTAAAATTTCTTTACCTGTCACTATCAGCAATATCACACACAAATTTCATCATTTTCTGAGGAAATGTGTTTCATAATATTTAACTAAAAAAAGTGCTTCTTCAATGTGACATAATGACCATTATATTTTGTTAAATAAACTCGATAAAGTTGATCTTAGTTCTAATCTGTTAGTTGTACGAAACATCTTTTCAATAGAGAGCAACATGCTTCTTATAATAGTTTACACCTAATTCTCGAGTCCTCTAAAGGTCTAACTTCGGATCACTGTTGTCTCTTAATATTTATTGGTGATTTAATTAATTTACTAGGTGGTGACAGATTAATGTTTGCTGATGATCTAAAAATCTATTCTTCGATTTGTACTACAAACGATCGTTTTAATTTGCAAATTAGTTTAGACAGTCAATTATATAAATAAATAATAAACATCATAGAAATTAGACAATCCAAAAAGCCAATGCCAAAGCTACACGGGTGACATTACACTTATGAAAAAAACGCGGACACAACCATTCCCACCGACATTGCCAGTACCAGTGGCGGAATTCGAACCCGCAGCTACAATGAAGAGATTATCTAGTCATGCCTGCCATCGCGCGGTCTATTGCACCGAATATGTACAATTTTTGGTAAAAGTTTCTAAATGCAAAATAGTGACTTTTACTCGTTTGCCCTGACCATATATATATATTGATTCTTCTTTCTCGTTTCGTGCACATAGCCTAAAAATACTCTACTTTACATATGCCCAACCTAGGTTAAAATTTGGAGCACTAATTTGGTATCCAATATATGAATGCTACAAAAAGAGAACCAGCGTAAATTTCTTAAGTTCTTATCATATAGAGTTAATCAGATATATCCACATCAGGGTGCGGCCCATAATTCATTGTTGAATAGATTTGACTGTTATCTCTTATTTCCAGAAAGGTGAATATATCTTACGTTTTTATATAATTCAGTTCATTATCATATTGATTGCCCTAATTTGTTGTACGAAATTAATTTCACTATGCCAAGATTATCCAAGAGGCAACCTATCACATTTTAACCATGTACAGGTTGGTGTACTTATATCGGTTACGTGTCTATGCAATAGAATGCGATGGTTGGGGTACGCTTTAGAGGAGTATTGTCGCCCTATACATGACTATCTTAACAGTGCTTTTGTACCCACAGGATGTACAGCAACACATATCGGATATGTAAAACAAACATGTTATATTATGTGTATTTTACGCTGTAAATGGTTTTTACTGTTGGGAAATATGTGGAGAAATAAAAAAAAATTAATTATTTGTATGTAAAAGCCGTCTCTGGAATTAATACCTCAAATCCGCTCCCTATATATGAATATGGTTTTTGTAGCTAAAGGGTTAAAACATTTTTATAATACAAATATATTAATTGCAAATTTTCAGCCTGTGGTAAATATTTCGTTACTTACCAGTCCATTATCAAACGTAAATATACCAACATCTCTGCCATGATGTATGTGATTCCGTCGCATAATTGGGTTAGCATAATTTTTAACCCAAATACCAGCCAAGGCATTTCTACTAATTTCATTGTCCTCATAAGTGCCCTGAGCATAATCCGTAACATAAAGGCCCACGTTTTCACAATCACTTATATCACAATGACGTATCACGGGATTTGCACCTACTCCACTGACGCAAACTGCAGCACCAACTGTAAAAAATCATGAAATTATCGTCCAAGTTCTCCAGCATACAATGATATGGTGTGTTAAACTGTTATCATGTGTTATTATTATTATTAAATGTAATATAAAATTTTATTAAATAAAATTTCTAGAACAGCCCTTGTATGTTGTGAATTACGCTTACCTACTGACGTACTCCTTATAATACAGTGATCAATAGTAGGACTACAGTTCTCTCCCACTTCCAAACAGTAATGCTTGTGATGCGGCACAGTAGATGTTACATCTGGCGAGAACTTTAAAGTAAGATGTCCAGCGTAAGCATTTTTAGCACCCTCCACAAACATAACAGTGGATTCCGATTCTCTTTCCAGTATAACCGATTCAGCTACATTACCAGGAGCCGCTCCTAGAAACCATTAAAAAATTAAGATTCTGTTACAAATTTTTCATAATTAATAGTAAGTACCTATTAAAGCTATATCAGAGTCAATAACAAGGAATTCAGCACGGTAAGTACCGGCATGAAGAAAAATTAAAGCGCCCTGAGATGAACCTTCTGTGGAATGATTACTGCAGGAACCAGATACTGACCCTGTGGTACTGTTTGATCCACTACGCTCATCTGCATAATCAAGGGCACCCTAAAAAAAATGCAAGTGAATTTGGTTTAAAAAAAATTATTTCAACAAATGAATTACCTGAACAGTGTTGAAATAAACAAGATTTCGACCTTTAAAAGTAATATCCTGGTAACCTAACCTAACATGAATACCACGGTACAATTGTCGAAAAGACTCTTTCCAAGGGTTAGCCAGATCCGATTCTTCTGGACTGATAAATTCAAAACGACATGGAGCAGGGTTAAACAGAGGCAAATCGTATTCATACACGCTTTGGTATAGGCGTTTCCTACAAAAAAAAATTATCTTTAATATTTCTTATTGAAAATCTTGTGCGTCCCAAAATGAAAATGTCATTGCTTACCATATTTCAGTGTCGTTAGCAATAGCCTGAAATCTTTTACAAACTTGGCTGACGCGACACAAATCTTGTTCTAACAAATAATTGAAAATCGTGAGCAAAACTTCATCAGGAAGCTCATACTGCAAGTAATGGGCAGCTGTATTAGTACAATCTGGAAAGACAATTTGTGTTTTTAAAAATATATCAATATATCAGTGAATGTTGGACTTACTTTCATACGAGGCTGAGCAAGTTCTACGTGGCCGTTTCCTAGCTGGCAGCATGGCCGAAGTATATCCTTGGGCAGGAGCTGTAGGAGTGGCAGGAGACGTAGGAGATCCAGCTGTGGCAGCACTTGTACTAGGCCCTGGCCCGTCGTGGTGAGATGGTGACTTCCTTCTTAAATCGTATGGTGAATGGTGCGCAGGAACAGCTCCTCCATTCGAGCTCGAGCCTGGAGGAGCCAAGGCTTGTGGGCCCCCAGGGGCCACTGCAGATGGGGCGGGAATGTTTTGGTTTGGCTGAATTGGACAAGAGGGTTCACATGGTTCTGCTATGAAAAGAAAAAATAATAATGATAGCCTCTAACTGGAGTTCTTTCAAACTATCTTATGTAATTTTATATAGAAAAATTCAAAAATTCTCATTAAAACCATTTTAAATACAGCATTTTACTCTATATTTTGCTTAATTTTAATCAAAATTCAGATGCTATTTCCATTAGACGAGCGAGTAGCGAGTTTTTCTTCGGACTTGGCCAACTAATCCCGTTCGACAGGCTAAAATTTTTAATTAATAGTATACATCAAATGGAAGAGAACTATGTGTTTTTTATTTATTTTCAAGTCAGGGAACTTTGGAATACTCCTCTATTTAAAAAGCCCACAGGAGATATTGTGATGCTTTGGATTATGTAAATTTTGATAGATTCTTTCAGACATGTTCGTAATATTTTCCAGTGTAAAATTAATCAACATGTTATCATAGCCAATTTGTTTAAACAAAAAGCTACGTTAAAATATCATGTTTTTGTTTCAAAAGACGTATCACTTCCAATAATAACTATAGTGATAATGCAAAAACAATGCATCGTAGCCAAATAGTTTTAAACAAAACTTGTTGCAGAGTTTAACTTTCTCTTTAAAACAAGCATTTTACAAACTCTATTAGAAATTACTAACTCTAGAACAAATCTCATGCGGAATCTGAGTATCGTGGCTCATTTTAATTTTTTGTCAGTTTCTTTGATCTTGTGGTGGGAAATCAGATAACTAAAGCTCTTCCTGATAACTAAAGCTCTTAAAGTTACATGTAATTAATATAAATGAAAATCAGGATGATAAATAATTTATTATAAGCTGCCTCGTTAATGTATCAATAATATATTTTTCGTTCCCGTGTATGTATTTATTTTCTGGATTCCTCCTTATTCATAAATTGTCTGCTCAAAATGAAATTAATATATATAAAAAATTACTGATTTAAACTTCAACCTTTATTTTGTTTAAGATACAGGCTGTAGCAAATAAGCTACAACACTCGGAACATTTGCTGTAGTCAGAAAATTTCAACAAAAACATTTTGTGAAGAACCAACTTTAAAGAGAACACTTTTCTCTACAAGTTTTGTTTAAAACTTTTCTGGCTATGACACATTGTTTTCACATTATCATAATAATTATAGGAAGCGATATGCATGTTAAAGATCCTTACCCTACGACACACTGGGAGTTCGACAATTTCCAAATGAGCGAGTTCTAGTGTTTACAAAAACATTGATGAAATTATCTCCCAGTGTTGGTGATTGCCGAGATATGTAACAGAAACAGGCCAACATTATAAAATGACCAAAAAAAAGAAGGTCTCATGCCTGTACCGCAACAGATCTCCAGATAATAAATGAAACTCGCATATTGATCACCTTTTTTGAAGGGTTGTTGCATTTTTTGAAGTTTAAATGAACTGTTTAAACAATTTGGAGCAAGCACCCAAAAATAATCATAAATATTGCAAACTTCCCAAACTTCTCATAAACGTTATTTTGCTTAATCACAAATATGTCACCATTATTTCGGTATGTATTTATAATAACGAAGATAAAAAAATTATTTTAAAATACAATTATAATTTTCACTGCTTTCTTCAAGTCACATTATAAGCGATAACTGTTGTTCTCACATTATTAATAGTAATTAGTTTTTAAGATGTGTGTACAGTGTGTCCACAGATGGGGTCCCAAAGAGAAAAAAATGTCTTTATTTGTGAATTTATAGAAAAAAATCATACTTTATAAAAAAAATCTGCTTGTTCCCATACTCCCAAGAACGTACTCAAATTCAAATTTGCATATACAGCATGGACACTTTAACCAAATAAGTGAAAATGCATTTATTTCTTCTCACACTTGGCAAAATATTCTGTAAGTTGCAAAACAACCAAAAACATATTTGAATTCAATTTTTTTTAATAAAAATGGGTTATAGTGACCACCCTGTATATGCAACCTTGAATTCGAGTATGTTCTTGGAAATTTGAGAACAAGCAGACTTTTTCATAAAGCCACAAATAAAGAAATTTATCCTCTTTGGCACCCCATCCACACTGTATATAAATAAATTTTAACTCTCGTCTTCATGTAAGTTCCAAAAATGCTAGTCATTTTCAATTTAAACAACGTAACACATTTTCTTGATTCAATAGTTGATACAAAATAAAATCCATTTAACGTCATTGATGGCATAATGAGTAGAGTTGACATTTCGATCCACAAAACATGGGCGGTGCCAGGTAGAGAAATACCGAAGTACGTTGTTTACTATTTTAGTCTACTGTTATGCGTCGAGGTGTCAATAACATAATTTATTTCTCTCCGTTGTATTGTTGATAATTTTATTTTTGATATAAATTTAATAATAAAGTATGTCCGACCTGCCCAAGGGTACAAAACGGCCATACGCTGATAAAGTGATTAAATTTATCAGTGAATTTCCGGATTTATTCTACAATGGTGCTATAATAATTTGTAAGGTGTGCGAGACTGATCTGATGTGCTGGGACAAACGTGATTGTAAACGTCACGTAAATTCTGTGCAACATAAAACTAAAAAAAAATGGCGTGTCTTCGACAACATATTTTATGTTCGATTTACTCATAATGTTGGTTGCCTGTGATGTTCTGCTGCACATACTCGATAAACAACCATTTCAGGAGTTCTGGAATAAATACAACCCCAAGATGACGTTACCAAGTCGCACAACGTTGCGTAACTATGTACCAACTTATAAGCAAAGACATTATAAATAAGATCAAATGTGTACTAAAAAATACACGGCTGTGGTTGTGTTGACGAGATGACAGATTGTAAAAAAAAAAATTCTATTGTAAATGTTATAGTACGTGTACTGAATCCCCTTAAACCAACATTTCCACTGTTACTAGCTAGCAAAAGACTAACTGAGTATACTGGCCAAACAATTACGCGGGTGGTCCTGGAGACGATAGAAAAAGTTGACCTGTCAAAAAGTCAAGCGTTGATGTTTGTGGCCGATGGTGACGCAACAATGTGTTTAGTAGGCCGTTCTCTTCAAGAACACAGGTGTAGGTTGGTACATGTTACGTGTAAAGTGCATGCTTTACACCTTGTGACAGAAACTATTCGACAAGGTTTTCCAGATGTAGATGCATTAATAGCAAGAACTAAAAAAGTGTTTCTTAAATCTCCTAAAAGTCTTCGCGCATTTCATAGCAAGTGTCCCGGTATTCCCGAACCACCACAGCCGATTTTTACACGTTGGGGAACATGGTTGGAGGCAGCATTTTATTATGCTGAACATTTACAACAAATAAAAGCTATGATACTACAATTCAATCCAGACGAGGCTGCAGCTATTAAGGAAAGCCAGACATAATTCAAAGATGTTTCTGTTGAAACAGCTTTAAAAACTATTCACAAGAACTATAAAGGATTACATGACGCCATACAAAACTTACAAAACAGTGTGTTGTCATTAGCGGAGTCACTACAAATAGTGGACCAAGTAAATCGACTGCTACACTCTATAGGTGACGAAAAAAAATGAGCCCATTGGAGAAAAGTTCGCACGTGTGTTAAACTAAGACACCGGTTTTACCAGATTAAAACAAATTTGTGATGGTACTGATATTGCATCTGCAGATCCGTTAAGTGAGTTCAAAGACTATTATAAGTATGTTTGTATCATCTATAGATGTCGAACGGTCGTTCTCAAAATATAAGCATATTTTTTCACCACGTCGAACATTACTCTCAGAGACAACCATAGAAACATACATGATGCTGCAAAGTTTTTACACATCTTTTACAGTTTGTGATAACCAAGCTAGTTAAGAGGGTAAGTTGTGCATACATCGTTATAAATTGTAACAGTTTATTGCTTTTATAACTAGTTAATTTCTTTTCATACACTTATTATGGTGCGTACGCCTATGTCTTGCGGCGCATTTTTGCCAACTTTAGTAATGAGACAATGTCAGTTATGCCAATGCAATTATAAACTCATACCGCTGGAATTTAATTTAATAGTTACAACACAGTTGGCAACTTTGTCTACGAATTTGGTAGGTTGTCACACTTTCTTTCTCTCGACATGACATTTACATATAGACGTTTCATATTCTTTAGTTCTTTTTCCACGTTTTTTAGTTTTTTGTAGTTTTGTACCACTTTTAAGCTCTCAAATCATCTGATATTGTGATTGATCAAAAAACTGTTCTTCTAAGAACATAGGTGAATATTATATTTAGTCTTTTGTTTACATATTTTGGGTTTCAAGGTCGATTCGGCTTTTTCTGGGATAGTATCGAAATCCAACTATAGGTGCTCTCCTTTTATATGTGAAGTAAATCACCAGTTGCCGCCTCTGATCGGGTAAGGTCGTGTCAAACGTTATTGTAAGGCGCGGGAAAAGTTTATAGTGATTTATTATAATTATTTCGTACACCAGCAAATAAAAAACCTTGTTAATTGTGCCTCAGTGTTGTGCAGTTCCATTTTGTTCGGAAACAAAAGGATGATATATGCTTCCGAGAGACAAAACTCGCCTAAAACAGTGGTTGATAGAGATAACTTTACTCCTTGAAACATTCAAGTGTTTGTAAGAAACATTTTAATCCTGACGATTATGTGTTACTAAAGGAGTCTACCACAAAAAATTGTGATAATAATCATGTACATGCGTTGTTTTCATCATGCTAATTCATGATATAACCTAACTTTAATAACATAAGACACTTCTGATAAGTACAATAATTTCCCTACTGAGCAAGTAAATTACTACTTTCCCCTTCTGCCGTAGTGTTGTTTTCAGCTAATTTTTATAACAATTACTAAAAACTAGCGTTAAAAATCCATAATAAATATTAACGAACTTTTAATAAATAAAACAGTGAGATTGACCTTTCCGTACACTAGCACCTCTCATGGTGAATTCAAGCGCGTTAACCCTCATTGAGATGAGGTAAGCCACTCATTGAACCTCACTTAAAATTAAATGTTGTAATGGAATGACAAATCAAGTTAACTTACTAGCTAGACTGTCAATTGTTGTTGTCATTTGTTGTCAGGGGGGAAGACAAATTATCAGTTTTTGTCACTTCCTTCTTTTCAAAAGGAACGCGACATAATTGTGAAGGGAACTGAGGTGAGATGAGATCATCTGAGATTTCTGATAAAAGGAAAGTTCATAACATGAAAACGGGTATCGTACTGAATCTAAACATATGCACTGTCAACTGTCAAGTCTGGTTTCATAACCAATAAATTCAAACCTTTCATTTTGTAGCTGAGTGGCTGTCAGACTTAATTTTTTTTAAATTAAAATATATAATGACAAATTGCAGTTTTCAATAAACCAAAAACTTCAGCTGATAAATGATACCTGCTTCGAGATAAGATTTAACAGCTGGTAAATGTCAAAATTTCAAAACGGGATTTCAAATTGTTTTGGATATATCTAGTTAATGAAAATGTTAAGCTAAAATTAAACTTTATCACACTGAATTTATAAAAATAAAGTAAACTTTTACATTTTCACAACTTCTTACTCTTTCCTGGAAACAAAAAATATAATTAATTACCAATAAAACCTATGTAGATGAACAAAAAAAAAAGAATCCACTCTTTACTGGATTAAAATGCTCGGATTTCTCATACTAGGGGCTCATTTGACCCTAAATTTGATTCAACATTTTTGTTTCAACTTTTGTATTTAAAATCATTTAAAATATTTTTCTCTATCACAGTTCGCTCCAATGCGGTGTTATCAACTGTTTGTTATCATGCATTACAATCATTTATCTGATAAAAATTATGTCAGTCATTTAATAATATTTATGTCATTTATGTAGGTAGCTATATAAATATTACGTATCCAATATTTGCAATGAGATCATGTTTAAGTTGATGCATAAAAAATTTTAATTAATAGGCTCTTATGTGCAGGAAAATTATAGCATTCATTTTCACTGAACAAAAATAATCTTAATTCTGAATTCACTCAATCAGATTATAATATGGTACTACCCTGTTTATTTTACTATTTCTGCATCCAAAAAGCCCTAACATAATTTAAGAAAATAAGGTTTCCGATTGGTTCCAACACTTAACCAATCACCTGCTCGCTTTCTTAATACAAATATAAAATGTTAATTTGACCTGCATGAATCCACATTTCCTTGGTTTGGGTTTAAAATTTTAAAGATTTAAGGCATTAACACCCACAAAAAATTGTGACTGAACTTATCAGTGTACTAGATTGATAAGAGTGATTTATGATCTGCTGGATATTTAATAAAAATTGGAAATAATTGATTAAATGATATAGAAAAGCATTACATTATGCAGTTTCCTTTTTCCCAGTGATTCCTAATATCACAGGAGGCAAATAATTAATTACATGAAATTACTAATGGAAAACACCATGATCAAAATGTCAACAGAAATTCCACTGGTCAATAAGTTCATACATTACATCTCACTAAGATAAAAACACACATTTTTATCAATATTCTATTCTCTGAGACATATTTGGGCTGATATGCTTGGCTATACTTATCTTTATCTAACTATGTAGGCTGCCTGTTATTTTTATGTATATTTATTGGATGACATTTCAAGTAATTGACAAATAAACTAGGCAGGTCTCACAAGCCTAAAATGATTCCAATATTTGTGGAAAATGCACATAGTTCGTTGCTTTTGGGCACATGCCAGAGCCAAATAAAATTTTTGTGCCAGAAGAGGCCCAGATTATTTAGGATATTCGGGTCAACTTTTAACAATTTCCAGGCTAGCCAGTCTGCTTACCAGAGGTTGTTCTAGATGGTGTAGGTATCCTATTAGCTCCTTTCCTCCTGGATCTTCTCACGTACGACCTAGAGGCCGTAAAAGAGGCGCTCGGCATCTTCACGAAACACTCTCTCACTTATTTATCAAGTCCTAAACAAAGGAAACACTAGCACTACCAACAGCGGCCATTTTCAGAGCAATATAATTCCAAGAAGACAGACAGAGCGCAGGGCAGCAAACCAGGCCAATTGCTACAGTGCAACTCGATCACGTGACGCCTAAAATGACAGAATGGAACAAAATTTCAATGCGATTTTCAATTGTTTTATTTCAATTTTCCTTTGTTTTTTCTTATCAGTAGCCTATTTAGCCAGTATTCATGTATGGAACAGTCCTTATAGCAGGTGAGTTTTAATTTCGTTATTTTCTTTTACACAAGCACTGCTTCTAAACAAAACTCTCTGCAGACGGAGGTACGTCTCTTACCCCTCACACCTCACCGCGCACCCTGCTACCTGCTACTGCCCTGCCGTTCACCGTTTCAAACGAACGGATCATGTAAAAATACCGTGGGAACAAAAAGAGTACAACTATCCTAATTTATAATTTATAATATTCACCCTACTTAATACCTCTTCTCGTTATTACATAAAATTACTTTGTTAGTAAAAGTTAACACGTCCTCCTAATTAAATTTTATTCGCCTACTTGCTAGTAAAAATAAAACAACCTATAAATAGACAAATAAGTCTATTCAATAGTCAGTATCGATATTTTCATTTTAAACAACTTATTCATAATACAAGCTGTGAAGCTGATATTTACTTATTCAATTATTTTAAAAATGAATAGGTACTGGAATTGTACAGTATAAAATGTTAAAATCATGGGAATTATGTCTACAGGGTGTCTCAAATACACATTTTTTTATTCATGCATTTTGGATAATGCTTATTTTATTATACTTACCGCTTTATTCATAATATTAATGTCCATTAGTTAATGCCAGTTTTCGAGTTTATTTAATAATGCCTATACCTACCTAGGGGATTATGTATTAAATTGATTAAGTATATTAGCAATTATATAAATAAAATAGTTTTCTTAATAACCGAATAATTTTGAAAATGCAAAAACTGAGACTATGGGAGCTAGTGACTAA
The DNA here is from genome assembly GCA_029963845.1 of Rhamnusium bicolor. Classification (NCBI taxonomy): domain Eukaryota; kingdom Metazoa; phylum Arthropoda; class Insecta; order Coleoptera; family Cerambycidae; genus Rhamnusium; species Rhamnusium bicolor. The sequence goes on along the minus strand of JANEYF010002574.1, from coordinate 102,225 downwards.
ACTAAAGAAAACATTAGGTATAATGTCCGATCAAGGGGTTCTTTGATCGGAGGGTAAAACGGTGTTACCAATCAAGTTAGCATCATCAGGAGATGATCCAAATCAAACTCAAACTGCATGTGCCTATGTGTACACATAAACGACCGATTCAGCATAAAATTCTCCATCAAACATCCTGAGAATGTAAAGCATGGTTTATAATAATTATAATAATAATTATTATTCCCAGGATAACCTTAAATTTGCTTAAGATATAGGATGTACAAGTTGTACATTTGCAGTTGCAGATATCGAGGGACCAATCTTAGAATGGGCTGTTACATATCTTTGGGATGGCTTAATTGCAATGCCGAGGAGTCCGAGGACTACGACAATAACCGTTCTAAACTATATATATCCAAAACTTAACTTGAGTAAAATACAACAAATATTTGTGAATATGAAAGAAATGGCCAAGAGAAATTTGTATAATATATTTTTTTAATTATATTACATATATTATATTAAGAACGTATTTGTAAAAGCAATAGTTGTATTTAGCTACACTTCGACACCCTCTGTATCTTTGTAACGAATCATAAAAATATGTTGTTCACACAATTAACTACCCAATATGCCATTGAAGGTTGTCATTTTGTCAATTAAAATTTTTATTAGACATTTAAACAAATAAAAGTCCCCCTTTTCTATTTGAACATTTTTACTATCCTCTAACGCTATTTTTAGATTAATGAGGAAGAGATAATTGAGTTACAAATTCCTAAATTTTCATATCAACATCATAATCTGGTTTTATTAAGTTACCACATTGAGCCCGGGGTGGGCTTAACCTTATGTATCACTAACACAGAGCCCTGGACCAGGAGACATTAACGTAATACCAGGCAGTGGGAATTTATTTCGGACCTTGTGTCTTTTTCTGTACCCACGCCATAATGCAACATTATGCACATTAAAAAAAGCTCACTCTGAGAAACACAAGCATGTTTACCGAAGTCGGATAAGTTCATTTACATGATAAATGTTTTTTGTTCCTGCTCATAAGAATTCATTGTGCAACCACAAGAAAAGCATTCTACACAATAATGGAATAACAGGTCGCAAGCACATCGCATAGCAGTGGGGCATTAGACAAGAATCAACACGCCTTTCTGAATTATCACATTATTTGCAAAAAAAATGGACGCATCATATTGACACCATCCGGTCTGAACAATAAAATACTCCACTGGACCATATGGTGTCACGTGGTCCAAATGAAATATTTTATTGTTCAGACTGGGTGGTATCAATGTAACGCCTTTTTTTGCAAATAACAATGCAGAAAAGGCACACATTTTATTCCGAATAAGGTAAAATTGGTTAAAAATAAAATACTAATAAAAAAAATAAAGACCCGGTCCGGAAATCCATAAAATTGGCTATATGACGGGGCTCAACGTGTAAACAAGAATAAATATATAGTTACTTTTGATACTGATCAACTAGAAAATTACATAATAAATTGACACAACATAAAATTACCTTTTTTTTTTAAGGGACCATCCAACGACAATTAAAAAAAGATTTATCAGTGCATTTGTTATGTTATTTATTGCACCATGTTTTTTATATGCAGGACTAAATAAAGAAATTTTGGAAAAGGTACCGTGACGATAATTTTTCTGAAAGCAGAAAAAAAATAACTATTTTATATATTTCTAGGTACCTTTTTTGGAAATATTAGGGCTAAAAACACAAGGACTATGTCAGGCTATATTTATGCCACTGTTTCTAACAATGATTTTGTTTTTGGGGCCTATCTCTATGGAGTTGTATAGTGGATTGTCCAAGTTATATACAGGTGAGTACTTGTTTGTTTTCTTGAATAAACGAAATTTTTTTATATTGTCAAACAATTTTAAAAAGTTCTCTAAAGGTATAGATACAATATTCATAAAATCTTGATTAATAATGATCAAATGTGAATAACACATCCTTAAAATCTCATTTAAATGTTCCACATATGATTTTTTTTAAGACAACTTCGAGAAGTAGTTAAAAATGCCAATTTTATCAGTATTTTATCATTTTATTCTCCAATGAATGTCAGTATACCTTACGATCCAATACAAGAAAGGGTATAGAGGTGACCTGGTAATGCAGAACGCTTAGCAAGAACTCAGGAAGTTGACAGCTGCCAAGCGTGAACTATGTGATGGTCTAGGATGGCTACAACATTGGTGGATGAACATAACTCATCATTTCCTCGAATGCTATTAGTTACTGTGACATCATTCTTCAACCTGTTGTTTTTCCACTACAGAAGGAGCTGGTGAAAATCTACAGCTCATGCATGATAATGTTCTTCCACACACAATGGTGGTTATACATAGGTTTCTTATAGACTATGAAATTAGAGTTTTACCGTGGCCTGCACAGTAGCCTGATTTAAACCTTTATTGAACACATGAAATATGCTAGGTAGACACATCTTGAGTCAAGAGAACTCTTAGAAGGAATAGAATGCAATGCAAGAGATAGACAATTTGACTATTAGATTGTGCCAAACAGGTGTAAAGCTATCTTAATAGTTTGAAAAATTATATTAACTTATTTTTTATTTACAATTTTAAGTTTCCATTTTCCAGTTTCCAGTATTTTTATACAATTTGAGATTTCACGGAATGTACGATTCTAATTTTTTTTGTGAAATTTTTATACCATTTGTTAAAATGTTCCATTGTATAATTCGAAGTCTGATCACAAGAAATTTCATGTTTCCAACTTTGTCCTCTAGATTTTTTCAATGTGTATGATGTTTTTTTAGAGGAAATGTATTGGCTCTCAAACGTAACTAACTTAATATGGATAAGAAATCATATTGCAGCACCATTATCCGAAGAGTTTACTTACCGTAGTTGTATGCTGCCATTACTTCTGCAGTGTTTTCCACCCACTACTGCAGTAGTTATCAGTCCGTTGTTCTTTGGAGTGGGTATGTAAGAAATTAGGATTAGTGCAGGTCTTAACTTTGTCACAATAATCGTCTCTATTTCAGCTCACTTCCATCATATGAGAGAAAGAATTAAATATATGGGGATGGATTTCAATACAGCATTAAAAATTTCATGTAAGTTTTCACAAAAAATATGCAATAAACTATAATTATAGTTATATGATAATTATATTATAGTTGATATATATTTCTTATACTTTTAGGCTTCCAATTTGTGTACACAACAATATTTGGCATGTATTCTGCCTATATTTTTTACAGAACTGGTCATTTTATCTCCCTTTTTATAGTGCATGCCTTTTGTAACCACATGGGGTTTCCCGAAATTATGGAACTCAATTCTTATAAACGAAACAAAAAAATCATCATAACGAGTTTATACTTTATCGGATTCATAGCATGGTGTTTTTTGTTAAAACCATTGACTGAACCCAGTTGGTATTATAACATACCAAAATGGTACGAGGTATGATAGAAAATTTTTTTTATATATGGTTGTTATATTGAAAAAGTATATTGTAGGGTAAACTGAGATGAGTACAAGAAAATTTTCAGTTTTCGTAATGTTTGTATTTTAATAGGTATTGACATTTCCCTTATGCATACTTGCACATGTAAGGTGTTTTGAGTTTAGTTATTTAAGGGCAATAACATTAAGTAGGTTTCTTATTAGATAAGAAAATTTCGTGTTATTTGTGTTGACGCATCGACGTGGTTCTCGATTTTAAACATTTTTATACAAAATTATCACTGTTTAAAACAGGTTAAAGGTTGTGTATTATTGTTCTATACAGGGTGGACCAGATTTTAATCGGGAAACTTAGGGAATCGATAGATTACACCAAAATAATATGAATTTGTCGTATAAACTTATAACTGATAATGCCTAGTTTTCTAGATAGAGGGCGCATTGACACCTTGTACTATAGTTTTCATCTCTCCATTCGAAATTATATCAATGGAACAATGCAAAACCACTTAATTTTTTTAAACTATTCTCAATTAACAACCAATTAGTAAGTAGGGGATGAAAGATTTTGAAATGAGTTGAACTCAAAGAGGTTGATCCAATCAAAAAATTATAAGAAAACTTTTTTGTGCATTAATGACAGTAAATGCCAAAAAAGTAAGAAAATATATCTTCTACCATCGGTATTCCAATTCTCTGGGAAGAATATCATCGATATCCCCCACCGTCTTACCTCTGGTTGGAATGGAGAGATGAAAACTATGGTGAGAAGTGTACTGATGTAAAGTTTATTTCAAAGTCATTTGTAACATAAAAAAACTTCGCCTGTTTTGGCGGCAGTAAAGATATTAAAGAAGCCGACGTTTTTTGTGTTGCAAATAAGTTTGAAATAAACTGTACACAATCTTTATGTTCCGAATTTCATAACCACAGTATAACCAGTAGGTTATTTCTTCTTATTGCTAGGCATCGCCGCCGGGAACCTTCAAGAGCGGTTAAACTGACCCGTTATAATGAAAAGCATCAGTGCAGTAGTGGCCGTCTGAGCGGCGTGTATGTTATCAGTGAAATATAAATTAACTTGTGGTGTAAATGCTTTACACATAATTGGTTTACTATTGTATGTATTTTATTATATTTTAAAATAGAGAGCGATAAAAAAAGAGGGGGAATGGCTTGCTCATGTAAAGGGTGTACAAATAAAAGTAATGAAAAGTTTTATTCATTTCCTTGTGATGTCGAAAACTAAGTGAAAATCTCTTATATTATTGCAAGCATAAAACATTAAATTTAGTATAGGAGTTAGGTATTGTTTTGCAAAAACAAGAACCATTAATGAAGTAATTTTAAGAATATGAATTGAAAGTATAAATAAAATACAAAATAGAATAAAAAAATAAAATCTTTAGTTTTGTATTTACAATTAGACGAATGCTCTTCTGCATCTATTTTGAATAATTTTTACGGATTTTACAGAATAAATTTTAAAATGTTTGTATGTTGTAGACAAACTACAAATTAGTCAATTTATAAAAAGTTTAGTCAATTTTAAATGATTATTGGTGCTTTCATTTTGTAAATCCATATTTTTTAATTCAATACCGATAATTTCAGCCAGGCGGCGACGGATTGTTATTTGATTTATGTAAGGCAATATATAGGCAATTATTTTTAACACATAATATCTTGGGGTTCTATTATTTGCGGGCCATTTACAGGGTGAGAGTTAGATAAAATTAAAGTATATACAGGGTGTCCCATAATTAAATACCTTCTTTCAAGTAGGTAATAATAGGACTATAAAAAATAAGTTGAGATTTGTATATAGGCCTTAAGTCAGTTCATAAGGGAGCTACAATCCCTTAAAGGGTAAGTACAACATAGTTATTTGCCAATAAATTCGAAACATCTAAGTTGCAAAAATTAAATTCGGACCATGATTAATTCTATAATGTTACATATTTTGTTAAATTTTTATCTACATATCATGATTTGTTGGAGTAATTACAAAGGGGGTGGGGGTGAATTTTCGCCATAACTATTTGTCTTATTTTTTTACACATTTATAGCAGAAAGAAACGATAATGTTAAAAACTGAATAAAAAAGGTCCTCTTATTAAATGTCGATATAAACTATCGTTTTAGAGTTATTTGTACTTAAATATTGCAATGCAGGATGGGTATACAATAATCGATAGGTAACTGCATACCTCTACAAAAATAATTCCGCACTTTTATTTATAAACTGATTTAAGACAAATGTTTATATACAAAACTTAACTTTTATAGTTCTATTACCCTCTTGAATAGAGGCACTTAATTATGGGACACCCTGTACCTATATAAATTGTTTGGAGTCCTTAGATTTATGTTGATCATCCGTTAAGTGGTATGCATTTTTAATGAGTGCTATTCTCTTCCATTACGATTGTTTCTTATTCGATAGGAAAATACCTATTTAAAACACCCTGTATATATCCTAAACATGTATGGAATGATAAACTACACAAACAATGATTTCTTTTATGTCCACACAAGAAAAGTCTAGGGACATTTTTATAAATATACATTTTTTTTTAATTGATTTAGAAAAAAAACAAGCAACTGTGTTTTTTATGTCTTGTATAAATTTGTAAAAATATCCTTAGACTTTTCTTGTGAGTGTATATTAGCGAAATAATAAATAAATGTAAAATTAACATTTATAGTTACGGAAAGTTTTATTCATATTACTTCGCGAAAAAACTGTTACATTAGTCTATTGATCCTTGGTCTCTTTCTTAACTAATAATTATTTATTTTATTAATTAATCAGCAACACTAAATTTGCTTCGTACACCCATGGTATCCTTGTAAAATACTACGACTGTGACGCAACCACCTGCATGCGAGGTCCCAGAGCGCTCGGTGGATTTATGAATGAAATATAGCTGAAATAATCTACTGGTTATACTGTGTTCATAACAATATATCAATTATTTCTGTAGAAATATGCGAAAAATTGAAAACTTGAAAATTAAGCACATTTAGTTATAAGTTTATGTAGTGATGTAAAATTCTCAAGAATTTATTTTTGGAGAATGTTCCCAGGGAAAAAACGAGAATAAACGAGCACGAAGAGAACAAATAAAAAATGTCAAAAAATTGGACTTGAAAATGTATTATGACAATGAATGTAGGTTCTACTTTAAGAAAAGCATCATATTTTTTCTTGAACAGGACCATTTATGTTAAAAATAGTATGAGAATTCTCAAATTGCTCATTTTCTCTCTCTTTTCTTAGGGAATATTTTCAAAGTTCTCAATCGCGTGATCAAATTACAACTCAAAATGTTTATTGGGTGGAGTAATAATGCATAGATAAGTATTGTAATAATGGACTGGTATTGTACGATATGCACAAAACATGTGCGGCTTTGCACCGTCGTCGGTGGCGTCTATACCCAATTTTCTTCCAACATTCCTGAAGCGGGAATTTTAAAAACGAGAATGTTCGCGAATTTTGGAGAATGCTGAGTAATATTCGCGAATTTACCAGAGACTTGGAGAATTTTGAAAAGAACTGTCGCGTACATTCACGAGAATGTTCTCCAATATGCTCAATATACTCGCTAATATGCTCAAAGATAGGGTAACGTTCGCGAATATACGCGAACGTTCTCTGAGCAGAAACAAGAATGTTCCTTAACTTGCAAATCCATATTATTTTGGTGTGTCGTATAGATTCTTTAAGTTTCCCGATTAAAATCTGGCCCACCCTGTATACATATAATAATTTATGATACCACCTCACTCATGTAACAAAATCAATTCAAAGGAGGTATAAAATTATACTGGCTTTATTTGGGATATGATATTTAAATTCATACTAAAAAATGCATCACATTTTACAATATATTTCACAACAAATAATACCTATTTAAATTTTTTTTCGTTATGTGAAAAACTTGTAGTTTTTCAGTCGCTCCTGTGAAATATATTAAATTCTATTAAAATCTATTAAAATCATAGATATTTAGATTTTTTTTTAAATAGACGTCTTTTATATCAATATAACATGGTAATGTTAAAATGACAAAGATGTGCTAAAGACTGATTTGCTATAATTGTTGTAAAACATTGGAAACTTTTTTACATTGTGGTATTACTGAAATTTTAACAGTAGAAAATGAAAACTGTTAGAGGTTGGTTTTGAAAGTTATATAAACAATACCCAGTTATAAAAAAAAAATTTCATTGACTATGATATTTATCTTTGAAGTAGTCTTAGTTTTTAATATATGTATAATTGTATAAAATATATTTAAATATTTTCACCATAAGTTCGGAAATTTTAATTATTATTTTTTTGTAACTATTTTAAAGTTCTGAAACATAAAAACCTCTTGTATTGTTTCCTCCATTGTCAATTATTGTTACAATAAAATGTTGAAGAAAGTTGATTTTAATTTCTTATAAGGGAAGAAGAAAATCCTTATAAGTGCGAGTTGTCTAGGTGGTGTAAGTAAAAGTCAGCAAAATGTGAGAACAACGATAATCATAAACAGTTTGGTATTTGGTACAGTACTAAGTATGCACAGCAGCTTTTAACGAGTGTTTTTAAGGTACTATGCATGGTCAGTAGAATTCGTGATAGTTTCAAATCAGTTCAGACTGCTGCTCAAACAAACCTAATATTAATACAGAAACAGAGTATGGTGTCTCATCTATGTGAACTCTTTAATGCATGTTTTAGTTGTAACAATTTATTTCTTGATGTTTTCAAAATAGCTAAAGTTATACTGATGTTTAAGGAAGGTGATCTTATGGATATTAACAACTATCGCTCTATACCCATTATTCCCATTTTTGAACAAATATTGGAAATTCTGTTATAGTTAATTACTCTAGTCCAACTCATTATATGATGATCAGTTTGGATTCAGATCTAATCACTAATGTTTCTAGAATCATTAGAAGAGTTGGCAAAAATGCACCGCAAGACATAGGTACACCTATCATAATAAGTGTAATAAAAGAAATTAACTAGTTAAAAGCAATAAACTGTTACAATTTATAACAATGTATGCACACCTTACACTCTTAACTAGCTTGGTTATCACAAACTGGAAAAGATCTGTAAAATCTTTACAGCATCATGTATGTTTCTATGGTTGTCTCTGAGAATAATGTTCCATGTGGTGAAGAAATATGCTTGTATTTTGAGAATGACCGTTTGACATCTATTGATGTAATACAAGCATACTTAAAATAGTCTTTGAACTCACTTAATGGATCTGTAGGTGCACCATCAGTACCGTCACAAATTTGTCTTAATCTGGTAAAACTGGTGTCTTGCTTTAACACGTGTGAACTCTTCTTCAACAGGCTCATTTTTTGCGTCACCTGTAGAGTGTAGCAGCGTATGGCCGTTTTTTACCCCTGGGGCAGGTCTGACATACTGACATAGAGGAATAAATTACGTTGTACACACCTTGTGGCATAACAATAGACGAAAATCAAATGTTAGTCTTTGCTAAAATAGTAAACATGTCTTGCTTACGTATTTGGGTATTTCTCTCTGGCACCGCCCATGATCTGGGGACCAATTTGCCAACTTGAATCATTATTAACGGCCGATAGCTTTGAAAAAGTTATGATAACCTTGCTGTTATCTTGTATGACCTTACCAAAGCATTTGACTGTGTCCCATCTGATACTAGGATTAAAGATTGAAGTTTTTGGTGTGAGGCATCCCATTTGCTCTGCTTAGGTTTTATTTTTTTAAACAGATTACAGCATATTTCAGTTAATATAGTTATAAATCCAGCCTCGGGGATCTATTAAGACCTCTTTTATTTTTATCTAAATTAATGATTTTCCAAATTGCCTAAGTAATAGTAAACACATCGTTTGCCGATGTACAAGCCTGATATACTGATAAAAACACTGAATCTTGCATAACATTATTTTAGTGAGGATACTGTAAACTAACATTTAATTGCCCTAAAGAAGGTGTAATGAAACACCGAAACTTCGGCTTTTTAAAAATATAGTTTTCTTTAATAAGAGACCTTAACCCAAGAAAACAAATCGATAAATAAATTAACAAGTCATAAAAATACACTAAGTAAAAATTAGTATTATCATCTGATAAAATTATGGAGAAAAGTGTTAGATTGTTAGGTATCATATTATCAGATTATTCCTTCACCCAACCAGAAACGACTGGTTGTACGTTTCAAGACTTCTGAATGCCTTAGACTCTTCCTTTGTGTAGGCAGTATGCTCAAAAACTAAATAATCGACAATATTCCCATGTGTAATATTTGGAAATACCATCAATATTTTTAGTGAAGTTTTCTTTTTCAAAATAAGTATCTAAACCAATAGCACTTTTCCATGTACATAACTTGTACATCATGGGACAATTCCGTAAAATACAAATTTATCTCTATCTTGAGCACACTAAATTAACGAAATAAAACAATAAGAATTGTTTCAGATGTTAAGTAAACAATATTAGTTTTTAAAACCACATAATACACTTAAAACAACACGTTAAACGGGCAGATCACAAATTATTTTCCTAAGGTTTCGAAAGCTGTGACGTCAATGCACGCGACCAATATGATTAATAGATTTTTATTTTCAGGTTAATGAGAAGCACCTACATTAATAATAAATATTGCCATAAATTAATTTAAACCTCATATAATTGTCCATATCTTCTTTTAACTGAAAATAAACAAAACAAAAATAATACATAAAATACATAACCTAAAGGTGCATTATTAAAGAAAATCTAAAAAATCAACGTTGAAATGATCATCACATAATCCTCTAATATTTTCTGATATATCAGGCTTACAAATGCAAGCCTGCCACTTGACGCAAACTTGCTTCAGACTTCTTAGTTACCACTGAGCAGGGATTGTTGCAAACTTGCAGAACAAGCTATTATGGCAAGCCAAAAACAAAAGTACGAACCATCAGTCAATAATCAAGTTGTAGGTCATGTGATCATGTCACGAGCATCTGGAGAATATAGAAACGAAAGAAACCAAGGTTTGCCGAATTGCACACTTTCATTTTCCGGCTTATTGCGATTCAGGCCTACATCAAGCATGATGGAGCCTTACATTGCAACCTTGCAGATGCAAACCCAAATTCAGACTTGACATATAAGCCTATGTGCTATCTGGCCGAGTGTTAATATAATTTGTGTGCTGCTTAAAAACTTTTGAAGTTTAAAAAAAGTGACAGTGGAATGTCTGTTATATGCTTTTCTAACGATGGTTTACAAAAACATTGATGGAATCTCCTGGATTTGATTAGCCTTGCATAAGTACTGAAAATAAATCCATATTAAAAAAAAAATGTCGACTAAACAAATTTTATTAATAGAAATAATATAATTTCAATAATTAATTACATAGAGATATTTTTTATCACAATAGTATTTATCAATGTATTCAGATAAACTATAAATGGTGCCACAATAGTATAGTTAAAATTTAAATTCATAACAGGGTGTCGATAGACATGAAATTTACTTAAAATAAAATTATTGTCAAGTGAAAATAACTAATAGTATGTGATTAATATAATATGAAGAAAAAAAATTATACTGGGTACTAAAAACCTTATTTAATACTTCATGAAAAATGAGTGTTAAAATTTATGGTCTTTTGATTTTAGCATTACAAATAAAATAATTGCCATATTTTAGTGGTTGACTGCTGTTGAAGAGATATCTGTGCCTTCGAACTATTTCCCGAATTAATTTTTGTTTCATATCAAACTTTACTTACTAACTTTACGACTATTTTAATTTGTATACAGTACGTATTTTGCAACTTAACCTATTGAAAACTGAATATAACTTGCGATAACAGTACTAATAACTTTTTCTGGCGTTTGTTGTCATTCTGTTTTTTTTTAACGTAAAAACGATGCTTTATAATATGTTTATTATTGAAATAATTATCAGATATGTCTAATCAGGCCCATCCCTACCTGAGGGTGCCAGGGGTGCTCCACAAATCGGCAGCAACGTGGCATTGGCAGCAAATATTCATAGTTTAAAAAAGTAATAAAATAATTTAACTATTATAAAGTGTCGCCTGCAGCATGGTGCTGTCAGAGTTTACAGAAATTCTGTAAACTCTGTCTCAAAGACCTATCAACAATCCTAGCTTGGCACTTCACCGCGTAGAGAAAGAAGAAATATCGCTAGGGTGAGACAGAGACAAACAGACAACTTTACATTAAAAGGGTGGGGTTTAAATCATTGCTCATTCAAGCAGCTCGTGCTATAGAGATGGGAACTATGGCTCTTTTGAAGGAATCGTATGGTACTGACTCTGTAATACAAAAGATTCTTATGTTTCGTATTATTGCATAATCCACCGTGCTATGCAGAGAATCAGCTTATAGTACAAACGTATCATGATACGATTTGTCACGAGCATGGTTGTACTGTATTAGTTCGATACGATAGTATGATTAGTACATTAGTACGACTCATGTCTTTTTCTTTCAGTATTACATCAACCTCAAGTCATTTCTTCTAGGTATCTTATTATATTAGTACGAATACGAAACTGTATTGGTGCCAAAGATTCATACCAACAATTCATCAGAAAGATCATCATTTATACAATCATAAAAAACTTCTAGTGACAACTAGATGATGGAGCTTCTCTATATTTGTAGTATTTAGCGCTAATTGTATCATTCCTGAACCTGTTAAATTACACATATACAAAATAAAATGTTGGATTTTTTTATTGCCCATTACCTTCATTATTTTCCATTCCCAAATTGGGCGAAAAAATATGTTTTTATTCGATTATATTGAGATGTGACGTTTTTTGGTTCGAATACCTTTTACCTTTTTATAACTGGTTGTTACTTTTTGTTGTTATTGCTAGACGTAATACTTTTTTTGGATGCTAAACAATTATGAACAAAATAATGGATACCATAAACAAATGAAACAAACTGTCTTAATATTTTTATTAGTGTAGGCTATGGTTACATCCTTTTGAATTAACCGCGCCTTTATGAAACCAGTGACTTTCGTTTTATATTATTGGCAGCCATGATATTTTAGGGTGACAGATTGACATGAATAAGGGTACATTTACAACCAATTCGGTACGGGCACATTCTGCTGGTGAATTATAAATTGGTTTTAAGCATTTGAATTATTTTTACAATAAATTTAAAGCGCACGACCTTGATTGCACTGGTTTGAATTGGATCTTCAATCAATATTCAACAATGAAGGCGCACTTTAAAATAACCCCGCCGGCCCCCCCCCCAAAAATTTTTTTTTTTAGAGGTTTTTTTAAAAAATTGTTATTTTTTAAACCAAACGGATTTTGCACACACGTAATATAAAAAATCTCAACAGATGGCAGCCTCTAATTTGTTATACAATACAAATTTTAAGTTGGCACAACCTTGAATTGCCTTTAGGTTTGAATTGGATGCTTGCAATCTGTACACACATTCTGCTGGTGAAAAAATTGCTTTCAATTGTAAACAATAATTTAGTCGGCACGACCTTGAATTGGATCTTCAAACTGCAAATACACAATTTCATTGCGGCACGAATTTCAAATTGCGCATGCGTACTACGACAAATTTATTGTTTATATTTAAAGTCAGTTTGTGATTTGAAGTTGGAAGATTAGATCTTTTAGTATTAGAAAATATGATGTTTTTAGAAGTTATGTTAAATAATTGTAATTATTTAATCAAACTGAATTTGCACACACGTAATATTAAAATATCTCAACAGATGGTAGCTTCGAACTCATTATAAATGACCTAGGTTTTATCTCGGCACAATTCACAATCGTGTGCCTGTAGCGAATTGGTTGTAAATGTACCTTAAGTAGTAAGAAGAATGTTTTTGTTTTGCTGAACAGATGTGTTTTAAGTGAATTAAGCTCCTTTTCATTAAGAGAACCTAGGAGGTTCCACATTAGATTGTGTCAAAATGATGTGAAGTCGATTACGATTAGATTTTTCGATTAAAATAAATATAATAAATAAAAATTTATTATTTTCTTCTTACAATTGAATAAAAAATAATGTATGACAGACATACGAAAATGTTTTTCGTATTCGTACGGTTTCCATAATCGTACGAAAAACTGCATTTTTCATCCTTGTGTCATAAATAACTATTTTGAGATGGTAAAGGATAACAGCAAATTACATTCGCAGCAAGCGGCGCAATGGCTAGGTACGGCCCTGTCTATAATACAATATATAAAACTAGCAACATGGCGATGATTTTATTGGTTACATATTTTAGCAAGACTAGTCCTATGAAGCCAGAAAGACCAACAAATCTTATTATTTGTACCCATTCATGGAATGGAAAAAAATTCAGAAAAAGTTATTTTCAAATACTATCAAATTAGAAAAAAAAAAAAAAAGATGCGAAATGCTCCTTTTTACTGCTAAATGTCCAGTTAAATATTGGACATATAAAAGCATGATAAAAAATTGTTTTAAAAGTTAAAATATTCATATTAAAAATTGTAATCAAACGGTACATTGTAGGTGTACAATTTGCCCAGATATAAAAGAAAACTTGACAAGACAAAAACAAAGAAATTTTTCTGACAAAATATTTTTTTTGCCACCCAGTAATGTCAAAAAATGAAAAAAGCAGAACTATACAAACTTTGCTAAATGTCAAAATTGTTCAAAAATATTTTGGTAAATACCCATACTTAATATTACGTTGAGCTTGAAGATCTATCACTGTCTTGATGCAGCTGGTTCAAAAAAGCGACATTACTAGATTTGAGACGTGCCGCAGCGGCTAGAGAAGGCGAAGGCGACATGCAGGGAGTGGAACAAAGGCTGTTACTTATATCACATTGGTCCAGCATCCTTAGTAATTCCTCTGGAGATGGCCCACCATTTGTTTTATCTGAACGAAATGAAGTATATTTCAAATTAAAGAAACTAATGATTAAAATGAATAAAATAATAATTTTGGGTATAAAGTCTAAAGAGGTAAACCAAACTGTCTTTCATCAATGTTTAAGTACAAACAAAAAACTTGTGAATAGTGCATTTTTTTTAACAATCATTAAAATATAACTTGAATAATTAAAAAAAAAAAAGAAACGATCATGCATTAGAGTAAAAACAGTTCTACTAAATAATAAACAAATTTAGAACATTATGGCCAGAAAAAATCAGGTTCAAAAAACAGTAAAATTGCTTGATTACACCCTTTAAATTGACTGAACTTAGTAACGGTGAATTGTTTTTAAAGTGTTATTGCCTTGTGACTACTTACCTAGTTCAGTCTTATAAGAGAGATCGAGAGCAGTAGTTAAATCCCACATTTGGATGGAACCATTCGAGTGACCTGTAAAAATAAATCTTCGAGGCCTAGACCCCATTCGGCTTGAACCCTCACACTCATGGACACAAAAAGCACTTACGGTGCTACCATCTACTGCTTTTATCACACAAACACTGAAATTAAATAATTTTATCACAATCAGTGCCTATGGCTATTTAATTTCCAGTATTTGTCTCCAGTTTCTAGACAAAGGAATATTTTTTCCACAAAATTATGCTAGTGGGAAATTTTCTAATTTAATTTTTATAGAAAACACATACTAGTAATTCTTACCGTTTTCCATTGCTAGCCAATCGCACAAACAACTGATCAGCATCAGGAACAACTTTCTGAATAAACACCTGTTCATCATCTTGTTCACCAAATGGGCCACAATCGTTAGCAGCGCTGTGGCTTATTGTTGGTTCAACAGCCTCCAATGCTACTATTTTAAAAGAGGCCTCTGGAGTAGATCCCGGTTGTGTGGATAGCATACCTCGGAATCTTGTAACACGCCAACTTCGTACATGATTATACTCGGAACATACCGAAACTAGGTATTTCTCTGACAAAGTCACCTATAGGAATGACGTAAAATTTCTTCAAACAAAATGAAGCACGTGAAAATGTTATTAATATTTTCTTAATTTCCGTTTAAATTTATTACAGACTGATATTACTAATAATGTTAAAACATACTAACCTTTGTTACTTTACTCTGATGAACAGTAAACGTCTGAAACAATTGAGGGCCATGTCCGACGGTCTCTGGATGTTGCACGATAACTCTAACGGCTCCTGACGTTGTACCGTAAGCTATCTCAATCCAGTTGCCACACAAATCTAACAAATACATAATATACGTTATACAATTTTGTAAAAGCAGAAGTAATAACGAGCAACAAAGCAATGTAATTTAATGTGGAGTTAGAATGGTTGCCAAGTAACAAGATAAAGAAGTGGAAACGAAAAATGGATCACAAAATATTAAACAGAATGATAACTTAAGACCATTTTAAACGGAAACAAAACAAAATATCATATACGTATTTGCCATTTTTAGCCCTTTTGAAACTAGAAACAGTTGAGGTTCTTCGACCCACGAGATACCGATAATATTAACTTGAATTGCACTGGAAAATAATTGTATAAACAGAATTTCTGCAGATTACGTCCGTTACTGAATGATCAGTTTGCAGAGATTTTTTTAATCTTCTATTTGTATCGACACAATTTATACATGTTAAAGAGCTTGAAGTACACTCAGATGTTCCGTGAGAATCTGCACAGTGAAACAGGTTACGTTGTTTTCACATTTTGCTGCTATATGACCATATCTTGCACATTTGAGACATCTTATAACTGTGAAATACTCATGAACCACACACCATCTCGAGCCAATATTTAATTTCTCTAATTGGCAGATTTTAATTCTCAAAGTTGCTTCAACAATAAGGACTATATTTCCCTTGTCAATATTCCCTTGCTTGTATTTCGAGTGAACGGTAAGAACTGAGTCATTAGTCACGCCTATTTCATTTTGTTCTGAGAGATTCTATAATTATTTCATCATTTCCATCAATAAACTCTTTTTTGTTTACCATCGCTTACGCTATATTTATTACCAAGTTCATGTACCACTGTTTCCCTTATTTTTTCTTTTGTGTTTCTATTACTAAAATTGATGATGACTGCTCCTTATTTTCCTTCTTTTATATTTTCCACTGCAACAGCAAAACTCTAAGGATCAATTTTTCCCTTCAGATCACTTTTTGTTTTAATGTTTTATTGTTTCTCTCGGTTTTACTACCAAAATTTCGCTACTTTTACTCTTAGCTATATTAGCGTAAGTTTCCATGCTTTTTTGTTGTTTCATTTCTGAGATTTCATATATCAATATATTTATTAGTTTTCAGAAAATAAAAGGAAATAGTTATTGTTTTTGTTCTTTAAAAATTAAAAAAAAAAAAAGAACACAATAGCCAAATCACTATAAAAACAATCGATATACACAAAACCAGTCAGTTAAGTAATTATGACATTGCATTTTAAATATGTAACCAGATGGCATCTAACTAAAAACCATACTTCTAAGAATTAAGCACTTTCTTAGAACTATTTCCATATAAATCTCTTTAATACAATAAAAGGCCCTAAAAGACTCCTGGGCGAGAAGAATGTGCATATGTCCCTCCTTTGGTTTTTCTTTTTTTTCAAAAAAGAAAAAAAAATAGTAATTGTGGTTAAGATTAGGTTCATAGTTGGTAGTGTATGCAGTGTGGAGTAATCCGTTTTAGAATCTTTTTAACTTTGTTAAATAGTATACATATAGTAACTTGCGCCTAGCTGTATGGATTTTATCCCAATGCTAAAAAAAAAAAAAAAAAATCTAACAATTTTATAAACTCTCACAATAAAAAGTACAAAACTGTCAGGAGGACACACAAATATGTCCACACGCACACACACACACACACACACACACACAATTTATTGAGAAGAACTGACAATAAAATTCTTAAAATATTCTTGTTTGATGCAAGTTCCAAATTCTGACTATTGAAAAGATTTGCACTTTACTTTTGTAGGTTCTTTTGTAAAAAAAAGTCGCCTATATTTCTGAAGTATTTTTACACGTATTGTTTCTGCTAGCTTTTTGTGATCCATTTTTTGATGTATGTAAGAAATTGGTAGCTTGGTGTCCTTGTGTGGCATACCAGCAAACCAATACAATAAAATGTGTGCATAAACCATAACAAGAATTTAGGTTATTAAAAGCTTTACATTTTGCTCAAAACAAAAAAATCAACTACTGGATAATTTTAAATAAAAATGATCATTTCTAAGGTGGCACTAAATCAAACGAGAGTGACGTACATGGTAATTCTTAAAGTTCACTGATTTCTCATTCAGTTACTTAACAATTTTACGTTTAAACCACTTATTGATGCAAGATATTATAATAAACTTTACGTCAATCAGGCTTGCAAACATAACTTATTGCAAAATCTAAAGCTTGTCTGTATTTTAAAATATTGTTGTTCTGTAACAATGATGTTTTAGTTCAGATGTATATTGTATAACTAAGTAACGTATCAAATACATGTGTAAGCTTCAAAAACAGTGTCATACCTTCGCGACCCCTCTCTGACGCTGGCATGAAACACAAGGCATAAGTTACTGGGAAATTAACAACAGAATATAACAAAAATGCCCAAAACCTTTTAGTACTACTAGAAAATATAAAAAACAAAGTGGCAGTTCCAGAGGTGGCCGAAACCCTTCATGATCCGTAGAGGTTTTTCATTGTTTTAATACTTGTTTCATAAAATTGTTCAATTAATTAGTGATGTTAATTAGAAAATGTTCTCAATATAATAATAGAAGAATTGTCCATTATTTAATTTAGGTGCTAATTTGTATAAGTACACATGTAATACTAGTCCGGCGAATCAGGAAAATGTACTACAAGATTCTATATTTTTATTTGCTTGCCATGGTTACGTGACACCTTTGTTATTAAAATCCAAACTAAGAACTTGAACTTGGAAATATCAGACCGTTGACATAACTTTACTGGCCGCGTCTGACGGTCGGTAATTATTTTCTAATAATAATAAATATTTTATATATTATTGGATAAACCAAATTGCTATCGATCAAAGTCTTTCAGCCAGTGTTCGGAGGAAGTTTTGTACATTAATATTGTTAAGTAATTAATATGATGTTCTTTAAAAAAAAAAATACATATATACGTGGTCCAGAAAGTTTGAAACAAATGGAAAACTTTTTTCATTAATGACTTCTCATAAAATTTTATTCTTGTTTTGTATATGGTTATTTTCTAATTAAAATAAAATGGCGAAAATACCATAAAGTGCTGTCAGTATAAATAAAAGCTGAACAAAGGTGATTCGACAGAATAGTATTATGTGGGTAATATGATTTTTAGCCGACTATTCTTTCATTTTTTTCCCAATTAACAAATACTAACCTTTTAAAACCTTTGGCATTTGCAACTAAAAATGTAACGTGCATAAAATAAAAGTGACCTTAGAATATTGCTCAGTAAATTATAGAAAATTTTCCGGCAAAATTTCCAGGTAAAATTTTCTAAAAGATCTCCATAAAAATAATTACAATACAATATACAGTGTGGAAATTAAGTAACGCATAAATTCAGTAATTCCGTTGATACTAATTTTTTGGAAAAAAATCTCGAAGGGGTATAGCGATTTTAACTTCAGCAAATATTTTCAGTCTACTTTCAGTTTCTTATGTCATTTATTTTTTTAAATTATGACGTCATCGACTTTTTTTTTAAATAACCTATTTTTTATTATTGATTTTGGTAGTAGTTTTTATTCCGGTTCTGACCGTATAAAATTTTCAATATGTTATATTTGAAAAAAAAACGAGAAAAACAGTCTTAAAAGTTCAAATAACAAAAATTCATTAAATTGGGAAAATGTATCTAGTTGCCTAAGTTTGACGGAAAGTTATCGACGGCACATTCGTTTTTATTTTGAAATTATACAAATAGTTGAAAAATCGAACTAATGTGATACACCGGCAACTAGATAAATTTTCCCAATTTAATGAATTTTTGTTATTTGAACTTTGTAACGCATAAATTCAGTAATTCCGTTGATATTAATTTTTTGGAAAAAATTTCAAAAGGGGTATAGCGATTTTAACTTCAGCAAATATTTTCAGTCTATTTTCAGTTTCTTATATCATTTATTTTTTAAATTATGACGTCATCGACTTTTTTTTAAATGGTAACCTATATTTTTTATTATTGATTTTGGTAGTAGTTTTTCTTCCGTTCCGACAATATAAAATTTTCAATATGTATTATTTGAAAAAAATCGAGAAAAAAGTTTTAAAGTTCAAATAACAAAAATTCATTAAATTGGGAAAATTTATCTAGTTGCCGGTGTATCACATTAGTTCGATTTTTCAACTATTTGTATAATTTCAAAATAAAAAACAAATGTGCCGTCGATAACTTTCCCTCAAACTTAGGCAACTAGATAAATTTTCCCAATTTAACGAATTTTTGTTATTTGAACTTTTGACTGTTTTTCTCGATTTTTTTCAAATATAACATATTGAAAATTTTATACGGTCAGAACCGAAGAAAAACTACTACCAAAATCAATAATAAAAAATATAGGTTGTCATTTAAAAAAAGGTCGATGACGTCATAATTTAAAAAATATGACATAAGAAACTGAAAATAGACTGAAAATATTTGCTGAAGTTAAAATCGCTATACCCCCTTCAAGACGCTTCCCAAAAAATTAATATCAACGGACTTACTGAATTTATGCTACTTAATTTCCACACTGTATATGCTGAATAGCGCATAATATCAAATGTAACGGTTTAATACAAAATAAAATATAAAACTTCTACAACACTGACATGTGGATTTATGGGGCCATGGCACATATGATAAAAGAATTTTCTGAAATTTAATATTAGCCTAACATAAACACCAAATTGTTTGCTAAAAGGTAGTTAATTAAACTATTTAAAATTTTGAGCATTTTCATAAAAATAAATAATGGAAGCTAGACTATGGTACATGATTTAATACCTATTCTACAGATCGAGCCAACCCACTAGATACACGACTAGCGGTATGCGCAGTTTACAGTTGCTCGTCTGAATACGAAGTCCGAACGAAAGTTAACGATTGCGTCAGGGCACTGGCCCAGAGCAGTGAGCAACAGACAACAAGAAAAGCAAATGTCAGTATTGCTAAAGCTGCAGAGGAGAGAGTTGCTAGTTCATCTAAAGAAATCTTTGCGTATAAACATATTTACTAAAATTATCTGAATGGTCCACAATTTCAGTGTTTCTTCCAAGATGCCACAGATAGTAAAACATTGATATTATGAAGAATATCAGAACAGCACACAATAAAATATTGATTTTTTTTCAAAACAAAAAATAATTCAAAAAAACAAATTAATATTATCATAAATAATAAAGAAAAATAATACCTACTCTAAAAAAAAAAAACGTAAATAAATAAATAAATAATTTAAATTAGATGCGCAATACTGGAAACTGCGCATACCGTTTGTAGTGTATCTAGTGGGTCGGCTCAATCTATATAAAGAGAATGATTTTATAAAAAATTAAAGCAAGGCATTAGACTACTTACTAGTTTTGGGGGTTAAGTACACAGAAATGGCTGTAACTGTGTCATTATTAGGATCCCTATAGAGCTCGGTAACCAGCAAGTCGTTGTCTTTCATTCGTAGTGGAAATTTTTGCATATCTAACAGATTTAACAGAAAATGATAACATAACTATCCATAGATACACAAGTAATCTAATTATAATTCAATATTATAAACAAACCTTTATTCTTTCATCGCTTAATTTACTTTGATACATGTTTATATTTTATATCAAAAATCAACTCATTGATTTGTACAACAAATTATTACCAGACAATTATTGTGTTGAATAATTAAAAATATACAACATAATAAAAATATGTCATATATAAAATATCTTTAAAATATATTGTAAATTGTGAGCAAAATTCAAAAAACTGTATTTACAGTAGTCGGTGCGAGTGTAATATACTTAGTATGTGGGAGGTTAGATGAACTTAAAAATTATATTAGGAAGGATAAAACTGAGAAATCAAAAATTTACGCAGTTGCTTGGGAAAATGGACATAAAATAAACCGACTCTGTTGTTATCGGTGTAATGAAAAAAAAAACATCAAGAGCAGTTCTTTCAGTACCAGTACTTACATTGCTTGAATATAAGGATTGAAAAAATTTAACCTCACCTATATAATATATACAGCCGTTGTTACAACCAAGTAATAAAATAGACCCAGCGGTATCGAAAGAGGCGATTGGCATAACATCCTGGGTCTGCCAATGCTGTGTCATGGCATGCCACACCCCTAGCTTACCAGAAGGAGACAGGGCTACCAATTGGCTTCCAATGAAAAATAAATACTCCACTCTAACATGTAAATTAAAAGTTCCTGAAATGTAGAATGAAAGTTATTTAATTACTTTAATGAAAATGGTGGGCATCATAAAATAAAATGACTTTAAGTATTCTTAAGATGACAAAAAAATGTAATACTTTAAAATTAAATAAAACTTAAATGATGCACAAATTCTGTTTATACAATTTTTATTATTTTGCCTCGGAAACGTGATCAAATGCAATTTATTTAATATTCAATAAATATATACCTAAATGTTAAAAATATGTACTTTTTATCGACCTAGTATAAAAACATGTAATTTTACATCAAACAGTGATGGAGTTAATGCCTTAATTACAATTTAAAATTTATGTGTCTGCATAATAGACAAAACCGAGAAAATGAGAAAAAGGGTAACTCTGGCTATCCTAAACCTAGTACTACAAGGCAGGTGAAATATTTGATTTTTTACCTATATTAGTTCTGGATCCTGCATCTGATATTCCCCATAAACGAACCTGACTTCCGTAAGATATCGCTACCATTTTTGAGGTTTCTGTTGAACCCATCTTGGCATTAATTGCTATACGTTCAATGCAAGTTTCTATATAAGAACTTGTGAAAACCTGTTGCCAACCGCTTGAATCTTTCAGTCTAAAATTTTACATACAATTTTTTATTTTGGTAGAAAAAATATAGTTACAATAAAAGTTTTACCTATAACAAACGACAAAATGGGCATAAGCAACCACAATCCAATTATGATGGGCCTTAATGATTTGAACTCTGAGGGGATCTGCCCAGCTCGAATCTAAAAAAAGAGACCAAAATAAATAGACTACAAAAGTGATTTAGAAAAACTATTTCATATTAAAAACAAGCATACGAAACAATTTCGTAAACATTTCCTTACTTGATATTCCAAAAACCAGTCCCACGTCATTCCTTATTAGTTTGTTCAAATCTGCAGAAGAATTTCTTGCATGTCTTAGGTCCAAAGAAGCCGCTCTAGAATGACCCCTACTTGCAAGACCTCGCAAGTCCTGGGAACTTCTGCTATAGTTAGCAGAAATGCCTAATCTCAATTCAAGTGACGAATTTCTTGAATGGCCTAAAATACATTTTGCAGTCATTAAAAATGTTACAAAAGTATCCTTATAATAAATTAAAGAATAAATATATGAAAATTAATAAATAATTTTATCATATTTTCCAAACATATGAAAATTATAAATATGCAGTGGTCACTCAACTGACCATGAACATCTTTAAAGAACTAACTTTCTAGAATAAGCTATTTTCAAGTTCATGATGAAACTGCTAAATGTTCAACTTTAGTATTCTAACGGATTAAATTAAAAAAACCCTCACCTTGTGGCCTATTTTGCGCAAACCCTGAGACAACAGGCTGGTTTACATTGGCCTGAGGCTGATTCTGACCATTTCCAGTTGGAGAAATTTCACAGTTGTCTCCTGAACCACTTGTAGAAGCTTTACTAACATCACCATTGCTATTCTGGCTCTCAGCTACTCTATTAGACCCAGGCCTAACTTGATGTACAGCTGTAGTTTCTACAAATGGGGAAGATCCATTTCCAACATCTTGAATTGGGATA
This sequence comes from Rhamnusium bicolor, assembly GCA_029963845.1. Taxonomy (NCBI): domain Eukaryota; kingdom Metazoa; phylum Arthropoda; class Insecta; order Coleoptera; family Cerambycidae; genus Rhamnusium; species Rhamnusium bicolor. The sequence continues at coordinate 78,806 of JANEYF010002574.1, read as the reverse complement.
TCTATAAAAAGAAAGTTTTAAAAGTATATTAAGATAGTGATACCTACTTAAAGAATATACTTACAGGGAGGAGGTAAAGAACCATAGAAAAGAACATCCCCACAAGTTGACTGTGTCAATTCCTCACATAACATAAGTCTTTTTACTAAAGGGGCTATGTTATAATATTCAGCCTCATGCCTAAGTGTTCTAATATCAGTCCCATTCAATTCTATTTCTCTAGTGCGGAGATAATTTAAAATAATTGAGAAAATGTTTGGGTCCCTATCAATAAATATAGCACCTTTCTCATCTCTTAAACTCGATATTCTACCACTCAAGAGGGCAGTGAAGAAAGTATCGGGAATTAAAGTCAAAGTCTGTCTTGAAGTAGAGAACCTACAGGATAATGAATAATGAATAAATTGATTATTTTAATGTTTGATTTATTATTTTTTTGTTACCGTTTTCCTCCAACATTTAGATGTAAAATATCGCCAGAGTATGGCTGATGAAATGACATTTTTCACTGAATCAACACCAAGAACTAAACCACATTTCTTTATTCTTTATTACTATTAGAAAGTTGACTCTTCTTTTTTTATTAATAAATAATTTGACAAGAACTGTCACATAAGAAATTAATTAACAGAACAAAGATTTCTGTAAGACTGCTGTTTCCACTGTACTTTACAGTTTACAGACATTCAAATAGATGCCGTTTATCGGCCTATTATAAGGGCTCTCCGATTCATATATCAGTATCACGAATAAACCAAACCCAAAATGTATGGCGTCTTCACTGCAGAATTAATTGACAACATTAGGTGCGTTTTTTTCTGAGATTTCAGCTAATCTAAGTTGTTTTATAATTACACTGCATAAATAAAAGTATAATTTTATTTGATGTAGCCTCTGTAATCATAAAACTACTTAGATTAACTGAGATCTCAGTTAGAAAGAACGCACCTATTGAGAGGTTTCCATTAAAGACTTCACATCTTTCCAACAATTTTGTGCCACAGAACCTGAACTCTCAGCACAGAACAGATACTTAGAATTCCGCTGCAGATTTTAGAGCTGTAAATAAGAATTATCTCTGATGTGTCTATTTTATGGTTTTGTGAATAATATTTGTTCTGTGGTGTCTGTGAACAGGGACAACCCTGTTTCTGGTGGTATAAATTTGTTTTTAAAAAAAAAATATCAGCTGATATTTAAAAGAAATATGGCAAAAAGATTACTAAATGCTTTAGGGTATCCACAAGCAGACTCTTTAAATTTAAACGGTAAATTAGATAATACTTGACGACTTCTACCTTGTCTAATTTTTTTATTTCCAGATGAAGTTACTTTTAAAAAAATAATTGTGTGGTTAGAAATCAACAGAGTAAGGAGCGCTCCACCTAATGTTTTAAATACTTTAAAGAATTTCAGTGCCAGAGACTGGGATAATACGTATATCAGATATAAAGATGGACTTGGTTGCCCCGTTTTAGGTACAAAATTGGAAGAATTGCAGTGGATATTGGGGTATGCGGTACAAATTGAAACTGCAGCAAACAGTTAGTGTTTTAAGTATTTGCTCTAAGTTGAATTATTAAATGTTATGTCTTTTATAGGGAATGTATATCTTAAATATGCTGTAGAAAATATCCAAACGAGCAATGTTCCCAGTGTTGTAGCAGAAAATCCATTGGATAAATTAGATTGTATGAAAATTACCTCAAATTTGTTATCAAATAATGTGCAACTATTTATTTTTTCAGTTCGAAGTAAAGAGTTTGCAGAGGGAATTAAGGAGTTAGCCAAAGTTTTAAATATTGTTCCCCATTCTGACCCACTTGTTACTCTAAAAGCTGTAAGGAAAGTAGTAACTAAACGAATGGCACCAGATTGTGTTGAGAATCCACAGAAATATATTTTGACGGTAACTATATGTTTTGTTTATCAAATCTCATATTTATATTCCTGTTTATTCAGGGGACACCATTTCCATTTCAAGATGCAGATTTAGGTTTTGATTTAAATGATTCTGTTTTAAATCAGGCAGCCAAAATTTTAAGAATGCTTTACATTCATGACCTGAGAGAGTTGCAGACTAAGGCCAACGAGTTGATAGTGGCTGTTCAAGGTATCACGGCATATCCAAAAACAGATACCAAGTTAGGGAAAAGTTGGATTTTAATTAGGTATGCTAGATCTGATTAATGGGAATTATGATTAATTGAGGTACATATTGTCATTTAATTTTTTCTTTTATAGTTAATTATTTGAGGTTATGACATAATGTTTGTTTATTTTTATATAACAAAGCATAATTTACTAAGTGATTCAAATGTATTGAGTCCTTTGAATGCAAATTACAAAAAACTAAGGAGCTAACATTTTTTAAGCAATTAGGTTTCATTGCTTGAATATAATATGCTGTAAAAGTTTAACATTTTATTTTTTACACTTGCCAAGTTTTATAAGTACTCCGATAATGTATTTCTTGATCTATCGTTAATTTTTGATAAAACTATAATTTATTCATACAATCATTGTGCAAGTGTTACTTTATGTGAAAACATTTATAATTCTATTATTAATAATAATGAAAATATCAATTAGCAACATTTTTTTAAATAACTGGACGACTAACATCGTTTTTTATGCAAAGAATCACAAATGTATAGAAAGGTCCTTTTCATAACTTATGAAAATTAGTTTTTGAGAAATTAATTCGCTTCAAAAACCATAACACCTATCTTCATAAGTTATGATACACTATAGTAAACGATATGTGAAATGATTTAATTCGGTCTACTTTTTTTTCGTAGCCATTCAAAGAGACTTAATACCTTTGAATCGAATAGCGACATGCATAGATTGAAAATTTATTTTTTTTGTAACACAATATAGTTATTTTATTAAGTAATGTGCACTGTTTTGATAAAAATATTTTCATAAGTATTCCTGTTGTACTAAACTAAATATTACAGAAACTTACGAAATGAATTATATTAAGTGAATCTTATTTATAATAATTAGGTACATTAATTTAAATTATTCTTAAAATTTAATAAAATATACATCTGCCTATCCCTTGTTTCATTTTTCATAAGTCCTAAACGGGGACCGATCGAAAATTTCTCCAATGCCTAATCCAATACTACCTAAAAAGAAAATTAAGAAGTTACAGACTTAATATTAACATTCATGGCACTTAATTACCTGCACCTAATAAATGTAACGTTATTTTTGGATCTTTTACTATAGATTTTAGAGATATTTATTAAATAACCTCCAACACCACATAAACAGCACACTGCGATTATTTTGCAAGATAAACAACTTTCAATTAGTTTATTTTTGTTTTCCATTTTTTTTAAACAACCTAACCACAAATTTAAAGTATATGATTCTGTGCAACTTTCTGTTCTGTGTGTCCAACAACTTAATCATTAAGTGGTTTCAGGCTCTCTATTACCATTGGTTGAAATTAATTTTTCCCAGAGGTTCTAACTGTTCTTTCCACTATTCTCTTTTTTACATCTTGTTCTCCTTATTGACCATTGATGTTGAAATTAATTTTTGATTTTGTACTCAACACCATGATAATCCAGAGGTTCTAACTACTTCAGGGCAATTGGAAAAGGGGGGGGGGGGGGGAAAAAAAAAAAATTTAAAAAAATTAATTTATAAAATTTTTTTTTTTTTTTTGGGGGAGAGAGGAGAGAACCAAAGAGAAAAGGGGGAGGCGAGAAAGGCCACACCCCAACCAGGGGGGGGGGGGGAGAAAAAAAAAAAAAGAGAAGGAGGAGGAGGAAACCCCAACAACAGAGGGGAGAGGGGGGTGCCGAAAAAAAAAAAAAGGAGAGGAGAGAAACCCCAAAGAGAGAATTTTTGGGTGGTGGGGGGTGTGTTGGGGGGGGGGGGGGGGGGGGGGGGGGGGGGGGGGGGGGGGGGGGGGAGCCCGGGGGGGGGGGGGGGGGGTGGGAAAAAAAATTGGGGTTTTTATTTAAATATAAAAAAAGATTTTGGGAAAAAAATTAATTTATATTTGGGGGGGGGGGGGAGGAGGGGGGGGGGGGGGGGGGGGGGGGGGGGGGGGGGGGGGGGGGGGGGGGGGGGGGGGGGGGGGGAGCCCCCGCAAGGGGAGTATTCCCCAACCCCCCCCCCCCCGGGACGGGGGGTTTTTTTTAAAAAAGAGGGGGGGGTTAGCAGAGGGGGGGGGGGGGGGGGGGGGGGGGGGGGGGGGGGGAGGGGGGCCCAAGGAGGGGGGGGTGGGGGGGGGGGGGGGGGGGGGGGGGGGGGGGCCGCCCGAGAGAGAAAAAAAATAAATAAAAAGAAACAAAGGGGGGGGGGGGGGGGGGGGGGGGGGGGGGGGGGGGGGGGTTCCCACCGGGAACACGGAATTCCCTTTAAGGGGGGAGAGAAAAAAGAAAGAAAAAAAAAAAGGAAGGGGGAGGGGGGAGGGGGGGGGGGGGGCGGGGGGGGGGGGGGGGGGGAGGGTTTGGGGGGGGGGAAAAAAAAGTTTTTGGGGGGGGGCCCGGGGGGCCCCCTCAAAAAAAGAACGAGGAGGGGAACGAAAGAGTATTAGGGGGGGGGGGGGTTTTAATAAATATCCCGGGGGGGGGGGGGAAGGGGGAGGGGGAGGAAGAAGAAGGGGGGGGGGGAGAAAAAAAAAGGGGGGGCCCCCCAACGCCCGAGGGGGGGAGGGAAACCCAAAGAAAAAGGGGGGGGGGAGAAAGGGGGGGAAGGAGAGAAAAAAAAAAAAAAAAAAATTTTATAAAAAAAAAGGGGGGGGGGGGGGGGGGGGGGGGGTTAGGTGTGTTTTTTAGTGTGGTTTTTTTTTTTCTCTTCTTGGGGGGGGGGTGGGAAAAGAAAAAAAAAAAAAAAGAGAGGAAAAAAAAAAAATAAAAAAAAAAGAGGAGGGGGGGGGAATCGGGGGGGTTGTGCGGGGCGGCGGACCAAAGAAAAAAAAAAAATTATTATTTTTGTTGTTTTTTGTTTTTTAAAAAAAAAAAAAAAAAAAAAAATAAAAAGGTGGTGAAAAAAAAAAAAAAAAAAGGTGTTCCCCCCCAAAAGAGTTGGGGTTAAAAATTGGTTTTTGGTTTTTTTTTTTTGTGGGGGGGGCACCTCAACCCCCAAAAAAAAAAAACCCAAAATTTAATTTACCGGAAGGTCTGTGAATTTTCAGCAAAATTTTTGTAGCCTCAATTCGGTTAAAACTTTCCAGCACCGAAAAGCCCTATTGTTTAAAAACTATAAAATTTGCATTTTTCGCGAAATTCGGATAAAGAAATTCTCTTAATTCTGTTAATCATAGACCAGTGACCACACTTTAATTTTTACGGCAAGGCAAGAACAATTTTAATTATCTATGAAAAGTAAACACTATTTTGCAGTGCACAGAACAGACTTGCAGTGCACACGAATTTCTTTAATAAGAAATATGTGTCAGTGTACCAGAAACTTTGTATACAAGATCTCTGCAGTGCACAGTACAGAAGTGCACAGACTGATAGATACAATCACGCGACCATAAAACTTTATAAAGTTTTATATGATCGAGGATCTGAATCAGCCAGTCCACCTGACTCCATTAGTATAAACCCTTCGACCATTGGTCGAATTTTAAAGCTGGCTTAATGTTGCCACGTAGTGTTGCTGAAAACATTCCCCTACCACCTTATTTAGATTGTTTTATTGTTTTTACAATTCCCATTCATTAATACTTTTTTAACCCTCCATACTGCGAACAAATTCCAACAGACTGTTGTGCAAACAATTTTATAATGTATGGTGTTGTTTGACGTGCTGCGCAACTAGTTGCAGAAATTCAAACTTGGTTGAAATTAATTGCACAACGAGTGGCGTTGCGCAACTATTGCATTCAGCGGCATGTTTCCGTAGGTATACGACAAAAGCAACTGTTTGTATAAAATTGGCGTGTATGGGTGACCTTGTTCGACAACAATCTTCATTTTTTAGGGTACCCCCCTGAGGACTTTTTTAGGGGCCTATATTCACGATCAATCATTTTGCACAACAATTATTTGCGCAATATTTTGTTGTGCAACTTTATTTTAAAATCGTACACACGTTGACACTTCTTTACACAACATTCAGTTAAAATACGCTCGTTCAATCTGTCACCTGTATACTCCTATCAAGTTCTCTATACATATCAATAAATTCGCAATATTTATGTTACGTAAACGACGAGACATTTCTTTAAATATAATATTGTATTACGTATTTTCTATTTACCTATTATGCATTTTGCACGTACACATAGACGGCGGTCAAATCTCGGAGTGTTAAATTTTGCACAACACTATATTCATGATAAAAATTTATTACGCAACAGCTCTGTTGCTCAAAAAATATCTATCGATTCTGGTTTTACAGAACAGGTTGTGCAACATGTCAATCAGTACCATTCACGATCAATCATGTTGCACAACGGGCAATGTTGCGCTACATGATTTAGTCACAGGCACATTACAGCATATTGTTGCATTGCAAATATTAGATGTAATTTTTCGAACTGATTTAACCGAATAAACTGAAAATAGTGACTGTAATGAGCCTTATTTTCCATTACAAAATACAATGAAGTTCAGTTATATCAACTGATTTACTTATATCGACTATATCAGTGCGAAAAAAACACCTATTGCGAATATCAATTGTGAAGTTGTGAAATGCTAACTTCAGCAGAGCAGAGGGGAATATCAAATTTCAATGAATAGAACATCACACGACTAATCAACAAACTATTTTCACACAAGTTGTTAAACTGATACTAAGTTTTAAATAGTGCATATTTGTGGCACTTTAAAAAAACCAGTGTACTTTATACAATAAGTCTTCTATATTACAGGATAATATCAATCCAACTAAATCTATATTAAAGTTCTGCTGTTTTGAAAAATTTTTAAAGCGTATGTCAAAATCTGGGAACAATTCAACAAGAAGTTGAAAATATTCACCTCAACATGCTAATTTTATTTTAAAATTAATCCACACCATTAGGATCGCCTAATGCAAAACGAACAAAGTTAGGTGGCACCATTACTCAGTATGTGGCGAAAATTTCCTTAAATAGTTCAAGTGCTGATTTATTAGAACTAACTAGTGATACTCAATCCAATCTACAGCTCACTTCATTAAGTAGTTACGACGACACAAAACGTCGTTAACCTAAAATCTGCTGAAAACAAAACGATGTCAGCTATAGATCGTGTGAAAATTCTTGTTTTAGGCGACTCTGGAGTTGGTAAAACCTCATTTGTTCACTTAGCTGCACATAATGAACCGTTAAAATCTCCTAGCTGGACAGTGGGTTGTTCAGTAGAAGTAAAATTACACGAATATAAAGAGGGAACTAAAGATCAGAAGACTTATTTCATTGAATTCTGGGATGTTGGTGGAAGTCATATACATAGAAATGCTAGACCCGTCTTTTATCACCCTTGCCATGGTGCAATATTAGTTCATGACCTTACAAATCGAAAATCGGAGGAAAATTTACACAAATGGGTAAAGGAAATGTTTGTTAAAAGGGAAAGAAAGGATTCAAGTTCGTCTATAAATGTAACTAATACTAACACAAACGTATTAATTGAAGATTGGGATCAAGAAAGTATATTGGGTCAAGCGACAGTACCATCCTTAATTATTGGCACAAAGTTGGATCAGATCGATGACAGAAAGTCACATCTAGGGCAGATGGCTAATCATTTAACAGCTGACGAAATAGTTTTAGACTGTAGACAAGCTAGGTATTTAGCAGCTGGTACTTCAAATGCTGTAAAATTATCTAGATTCTATGATAAGGTTATTGAAACAAGATCGAAAGCTCATAAGGATTCGTTTTCTGAAAGGTTTGGAAGCAATCCTATTTCACCAATTTTGTCCACAAAATTCTATTCTCCTCATCAAGATTAATTCATTTGTATAAATATAGGATTATAGGTATTAAAACAGTTTCCAAGTTCAAATTACGGTATGAATTTACATTATGTTTGTGAGTTTTAAACTTTTCTTGCTAGAATATTCAGTCAAAAGTTTGATCTATAAGATTATTTAGTAAGGAGAGCAACATGTTTGTGAAATTATGAATGATGAATATTTATCTTTGTATTTAGGTATGAATCTTTATATAGTTCATTCATCTCATATAAGCACATAAAAAAAATAGCATAGGCGCGTATTATATAAATATATTCTGTGCATTTATAATGCACCACGTGCCTATGCTAGAGAACTTCGACAAAAGGTCACTCTGCGAATCCAGATAAACCGTTGTGCTCATATGACAGAATATAGCAAATATTTTTGTATTTTTAGCTTTATTAGTTAGGGAAAATAATCAAACTAGTTTTTATAATTTCTACGTACATAAAAAAAGAAATATATACCTACTGTAATACTAAGCAATTTTTAATAAAAAATAAATCTATTTAGTATCTATTTTATATTATCAGAATATTATTATGAAATAAAGTGTACATCTTTGTTGTAATAAAAAGTTTACTTATTTTTATTAATAAAACTAAAAAAAAAGAAATGTAGTTCTTATATAGGGATATTCACGAAATATTTTACCCCCTTTAACTTATTTATTTTTTGTCCTAGGAAAAAATGGCAAAGGCAAAAGTTGTAGGAAATTTTCCTTTTATTTCAACACAACGTACAAAGATGAGTCATCGTATTTAGGAGATACATACCATACTTGTGTTTTTTAAAATGGAACACCCTGTGTATTTTTAGCGTTTTGAAATCAATGCTTCGTCCTGATTACAAAAATGTATAGGGTGTTTCATAGGGAAATGTACATACATTAACTGTGGATGTGGGACAACTAGGTGGTTCCAAATAACCCATAGTTATAATGGGGTTAACAACCACGGTGTGTAGAGAAGTTCATATCTATTTTTTATGGTATATCCAAAAGATTATATTATTCACATTTTTCAATCTTAAGTCATATAATACCTAATTATTTAACAAAAATTGTTTTGACACTTTACCAGTGGCGTACACAACATATTTGAAATTATTAAGTAAAATGACAAATCTTTGTGTTGGCTTGTGATTTGAATGTTTTGATGGTACATTGGTTTTTTTACCAGTGTTGTATGTGGGGGTGCACACAATTGAAATAATTGTATGATATGTTGAAACCTATCTGTTTTATCCATGGTTTGAATGTTTTGGTGGTATATGATGTTTTTAGTTATTTTAATAGTGGCCCAATGTAAAGGTTTCCAGGTCATTTGTGATTTGAAAGAGAACAGTATCCTTTCTCTCTTGCAACAAATAAAATCTAAATTGCTCGCATAACCCGTGAATTCATTCAAATAAACATCTAGTCCGGTAGCCATGCAGACTGCGAAAAAAAATATTTAAAATTTTTGATTGAAAACCTTTATGATGGGGCAGGTGTACATGGTATATTTTATTCGTATACCATATAATACTAAATAAATAGGAACGAGCCAATGACTTCAGAATTAACAGTCACTGGAATGAGCACAGTATATGCAAAGTATATTTGAAAACATAATCGTTTATTCATATGTTTTATGTATATACTTAGCATGTCTTGTGCTATGTGGTTTTTTGATAACCGGTTAACTGGTTTTCGAATAATCGGTTAACCGGTTCTCGGATAATCGATTAACCAGTGTCGAATAATCGATTAACCGGTTTTGACCTATATTTGGATACCCGGTTTCACCGGGTATCCAAAACCGATTTTGACGAAACCGATTAACCGGTTTTACTTTTTTCCTGTTTTTGCCATCACTAGTACCTACCGAATTATCACTTAAATAAAAAAAATTATTTTAAATACTTTGTATATAATATGTATATTACAATAAATGTACTGTTTGTTTTACAGTAATAATTTCATTCTAAAGCACTGTTATGTATAGGTACTGTATGCATGTATATATATATATATATATATATATATATATATATATATATATATATATATATATATATATATATATATATATATATATATATATATATATATATATATATATATATATATATATATATATATATGACATCGTATTTTACAAATTTTAAATTGACGTATGTATAAACACTATTGTGTAAAAACATGAGCTATCTATCTATCATAAATGACTGAAAAATTGCATAAAAATTTAATTTTAAATAGAACACTCCTGCATCTTTCCTTCTCATAGTTTGAGAAAATCCTAAACTGTATACATTATAGATGCATTTTTTGACTAATCTACCTGGTGAAGTTTGATCACTCGATCTGAATCACGTGCCCTGTGTATGCTTTATAATTTTCATGCTAAAAAAATATATATTGTATGTTAATAACAGATTATCTTACCTTATCTTCACTTAAGTTTCATTAACATCAACGTATGATCGAGAATATCAAATGAATAAATAAATTGGTACATGCGTTAATTATTATCAAAATTGATTGTTTATCACATTTAATCATTTGAATTTTATCTAATTTTTAAATACGAAAATTTCTCTTAAAACATTAAAATCTGCAATTATTATTTTCCATTTAATTATAAAAAAAAAAAATAGCAATTCATCATTTTGCAAAAATAAGTTATCTTGAACATACACATTACATACAGTGTATCTGTAAACTATAGAATAAATTCATTATTTCTTAAACCAAAAAATATTTAGAAAAAAATCATCGGACATGTCGATTTTTAAATTCAATTGCGCACCTTATCATTTATTTTGTTTGGGTATGACGCCATCATTGTTTCCGTTATGAGGTCAACGATTTTTTTTTTAAATGGAACACCCTATATATTTCTCCATTTTTGGATTCTGGTTTAACAGCTGATTCCAAATACGTATCATACTTAAGGTCTAAAATTGAAAAGTTGGAAGATGCGGCCCAATGACTTCAGATCCTATTTCTGAAGTCATTGATGCGGCCATTAAAAAAAAACAAGTAAAAAAAGTAAAATAAACTCGTTTTTTATTAATTTTGAAGTAGGCTAGTTTTTGTTTGTTTTTGTTTTATCATTATGTCTTTGGCAGTGAATCACTTAATAATACCCCAGTAGTGGTTTCTCAATAATTGTCAATTTATTTTAACTTATATCATAAGTATATCTGTAAAGCAGAGAATTGAAATTCATACGATGATTGGGTATGGTGATAGGATGCGAACTCCTCACTGGGTATTGGAATTTATAAAAAAAACTACATATTTTAGTGCTCTCAAATCAACACGAGTTTTTTCGGCAAAAAACACTTTCCTTGTCCGTTTAGTTTTAGAATAATAAAAGACTCATAAGTATTTGATAGTCCTTGAACATTAATTTGTTCACAACCAATTTTAAATCGAGATACATTTTACCAGAGTGAGTTCTCAAAATAGTTTATACCCTTCAGGAGAGAATAGAAATTGTTAGCATTTATTTTAAAAACGATAATTGTGCTAGAGCTACGGAGCGCATATTCAATAGAAATCACCCAGATAGAAGGGTTGGTTCTCACAGTATGTTTTACAATTATTGACAAAATTTATGGAAACAAGTTCTGTAGGAAACAAAAAGCATGAACCTCAGCGACCGATTAGGAATGAAGCAATCGAAGTGGCAGTTCTGGGTCATTTGCAGATGGATAATACTCAATCGAACAGGAAAGTAGCTGAGGCTTCCGGTGTATTATGAAGCAGTGTCCATCGAATTGTAAAGGCCCACAAATTTCATCCATATAAATTTAAATTGGTACACGAATTAAACGAAGATGATCCCGATCGTCGGCTTGAATTCTGAGATTTTTAGTGAACAATTAAACGGTAATGCCAATCTACTGTACAATACGTGTTTTTCTGGTGAATCGACATTTCAGTTAAATGGGTAGGTAAACAGGCACAATTGTAGGTATTGGAGTGAAACCAATCCACATTTGTTCAGGGAAACTCATACCCAAATGCCTCAGAAGTTAAAATGTTTGGACTGGCATCTTAGGGGATCACATTGTCGGGCCGTTTTTTATTCCTGACAAGTTAAATGGCGAAAGGTATCTCGATCTGTTAGAAAATAACATCGACCCAAATCCTCGAAGAAGACGATAATCTTTTAGAGGCGAACTGTTTTTTCAACAGGATGGGGCACCCCCACATTTTGCTATAGCAGTCTGTCAATTTTTGGACAATTATTTTCCTGAGCGATGGATTCGAAGAAGAGGTCCTGTGAAGTGGCCTGCTAGGTCACCCGATTTAACTCCCTTGGATTTCTTTCTGTGGGGACATTTTAAATCGAAGGTATTTGCAACAAAACCCGCATCTCTGGAAGAGTTACGTGAAAGAATTGTTCGAAAATGCCGTTTATTGACTCCATAGTTATGTAGAGAATTGAAAGACCTTTCAAAAGATGTATCATTGGACTCCCTTTGCCATTTGAATTTTTTGAGGGGGTGGCCGTGTAGGGTAGAGGGATAATGATAGGTATACAAGTATTACATTAAAATATGTCCCCCTTGGAAACAAGGTCGACGTGTTTCACCAATTTTTCAAAAAAAATTGTATCTCCAAAGTTATTCAAAGTGCCTACTTTTGGTTGGGACACCCTGTATTTATGTCATGCAGGGTGTGGCCATAGTGCGTCGAACTTTGATATCTCGAGTTCTACGATAGCTGTAAATTAAAAAAAAATACAAGTAAACTAGACAAAAAGTCTATAACCGGAAATTATTTTCGATTATACAGGGCAAGCCAAGTTGAAATTACGGGATCACGTGCCTTTTTTTTAAATGGAATGCTATGTATACAGTACATTTTTCGAAGCCTCTTTCTGGATTCATTTCTATATTATCCACTTGGATGTAATGAGCGCGTAGAGATGGGTGTCCATCAAAATGGGCAACATGTGGAGCACTTATTATAATTCTTTCTAATGAATTATTTGAAGAAACCTCTGTTCTTTAAGTTTATTCTTGAATTTTGTACTTATTGCTCAATAAAACGAAAATGGTTGCAATTAGCCATAGGGAAGTACCTACAAAACAAAGTGTTCCATTTGAAAAAAAAGAGAAAATTCAATTTAAAAAGTTCTTAATTGAAAATTAATTTTTGGCGACCCCGTACATTTTTAGGAAGTAAAACTGATTCAGAAACATAAATTAGATGTCTGGTAATTAGTATTCACATAAGTTTTTCTTAAAACCCATAATTGTGACTAGTGATTTTTTCAATATGCATTGCAGATGGCACTATTTCAACAAAAAAATTCATTACATCCAAGTAATTGGGAGATAGTCAATAATGATGTAGGAATGAATAGAGTCTGGAAAGAGGCTTAAAAAAATGTACTGATAACATATACATTGCATTCTATTTAAAAAAAAGGCACTTAATCCTGTACTTTCGTCTTGGCTCGCCCTGTATATTCGAAAATAATTTCCGGTTATAGACTTTTTTTACCTAGTTTGCTGGTAATTTTTTTTTTTTTTTTAGGTTTTTTTTAGATATCGAAGTCCGACGGACTATTGCCCCACCATGTATAAAAATGCTTGATCACATTGCACTGTGTATTTATTTAAATGTATTATATGTAATACTAATAATTTATGTATCTAATGATTTGAAATTAGTAAAAATTAAAAAGAACAAAGTTATCTTTATATTATCTAGTATTACCTATTATCTGTCTTATAATAAGTACCTAAATTCATTTTCTGAAAAACTATATTTATATCAATCTACGATCAACCAACTGATAACGTAAAAAACATTATTTGATGCAGATATACATATTTTAAAAAAATATATTGTTTATATTATATAGTTCAAGGTACGCAAAATACCAACTTACTTTGAAGTTTTAGTTTGCGATTTGTTAATAAATCAATGGATATAAAAATGGCGGATCCAATAGTTCGGGTAGAGCAAGGGAAAATTAAAGGAAAAATTGAAACTGACATCCGTGGTGGTACTTTTTACAGTTTTAAAGGCATTCCATACGGTAAACCTCCGATTGGTGAGCTTAGATTTAAAGTAAGTTTACAGTTTATTACGCTTTGGCACCGGCAGAAAAATGATTTTCTGTAAGTGCTTGGGTTTATTTGTCATATTTTGCAAGATTTTTTTTATGTTGCGAACAATGTGAAGTGTTTTTAGTTTATTTATTAGAAGAGTTTTAATTTATTTTTGTAATGCATTAAATGAAATTATTTACATAATGACTTTATTGGCTGTCGGCATAGATTAAAAAATTTACATATATTTACTTCTTACATAAATATTTACCGTTAAAAACTCTGGACGCCAACATTTTTAAACCGTTGTGTTGTGAGCAGTGTCTATTTAGGATGCTGTTAGTTTCGAAACTGTAATACGTTGACACCGGACAATTTCCGTGCGTGCAGGGCCGGGTTAAGATACAATAATAATACAGGCCAACAAAAAAAAGTTATGTAATAGAGATCAACCAATTTTTCCAATATATTCTGACGCGCTAAAACCGAATTTAACAAAGAAAATTCTTTTGACGCATCAATTTTTCTCTATAACGCCCTATAACTAAGGGGGAAATTTTCTTGAAACAATTTCTATAAGGGTTTTTTGGGTCGCTGATCACGAATCTGAAGTCAAAAATAAATTCTGACATAATGGCAGCTGTCAACAAGCTGGCAAATTTTATAACAAATGTAAAAAGCATGTATGTCAAATTTCATTTTTGACTTCTGATTCATGATCAGCAACCCAAAAAACTTAATAATGTATTCCAAATATTCACTTTCCGCTTTTCATGAAATTTGACAGCTGTCATTATGTCAAAATTCATTTTTGACTTCAGATTGGTGATCACCGACCCAAAAAACCCTTATAGAATTTTTTTTCAAAAAATTTCCTCGTGATTATATTATATTTATTTTGATAAATTCGGTTTCAGCGCGTCAAAATACATGGGAAAAGTTGGGTCTGATCTCTAGGACGGAACTTTTTTTTTGTAGGCCTGTATAGTCAGTGGCGGCTTTTGCTATGGATGGAGGTTTGCGCAACCCCAAAAACGATAACAAAAAAAGTTATATTTAATTTTTCGTAATAATAATCAACGCAATATATTCGATTCAATTAGTTATAATTTATAATATACAATTTACTAAAAACACTGATCACTTTTGGTGTCATCGCAACCCAGTGCCGTCGCTATCACTCCTATCACTTTCGATGCCATCGTTACCACTCTTATTTACGTTAGACATTGACGCTGGTTTGCAGACAGCCAGCAAACGAATTAGTTCCATTGCAGTCCTGCGCATTAACGAACTCTCAGTCTCTCCCTTCACCATACGACTCTATTCCTTAAAGGTTCAACAGGTTGCAAATCAAGTGTAAACTTAGTAGCTTAGTAGTATCTTCAAGGCTCACGGGTTCAGCCAGCTTAGTTTTTTTGTTCGTATATTCACATGAACGGCATTTTTAATACCGTAAAAATTAGTGATGGGATAATTCGAATTAAAAATAACCTGTAATCCGATTATTGAAATAACCTTTACAATTCGATTATTTTTTCCGTAATTTGAATTAAAAATAATCGGAATATAACTGAAAATATAGGTCATATATTATGAAATAAGAATACTAAATTCTGATTACAGAATGAATGAAAACAAATCAAAATAATCGAATCGCCGAATCGGTCGAATTTCGAATTTAACGATTTTATTTCGATTCTTGGTGGTGTCAGCAATCGGTACTAGCGTCTGCGCCGTACAGTGTGGGTCCTACCTAGTATGCTAACGCAGACGAACTTCGCCTCGATTAACATAATTGTATTGCCTTTATCTCCCTATAATGCATACGTTCTTTATATCACTCGAACCGACACGACTTATATTGTAGCGCGTACGCCAGACCGCATTAAAATTAATTTGAATTCCTAGTAATTCATATGATTATTATAGTCGCTAGAATCGAAAAGTTATTTTAGCGTGGTCGGCTACACCGAATCAAAATTAATTCGAATTATCATCCGATTATTAGAATAATCGAATCGGTAGAATCCGATTACTGAAATCATCCGATTATGCCCATCACTAGTAAAAACGAATTCTGTGCAAGCTTAATAGCGGAGCCATTTTGTAGTCGATCTTCCACCGACAAAATTGAAATAGCTTTGTTCTTAACATTGCTATTTCCTCAACTGTTCGCGTGTTTGTTTGCAACACCCGTTTACTACATATTAACAGTGGAGGTGTATTCTGAATAGTACTTAAAATACGCATAATATTAATAATTTTATGTTCCTTACAATCCATGACTTCGTCAACCCAAACTCACACCTACTGATTTTTTGCGTCCTCCGTAATATTGTCGACAGTTGTTAGTATTTATCTTTAACCTCACGCCAACCATACGTGCACTGTGACGTTTGAAGACAAGCTGAATCTGACTGAATAGAAAATAGGGAATACGGTCTAAAACTCGCTGCGCACGCACCTCTACTCTCCTTCCTATGGGAATAACAAACCGGAAAGTGTCCTCTATCTAGAATACGGTGTTGGACCATTTGTACGCATTTATTATTTCAAAATTAACAGTATCATAAACAGGCGTTGCTCGTGTCGATATGAAAATTCTGGCGTTCAGATTTTTTGAGCGGTAAATTTTATATATGGAAGTTAATCTATGCTATCAGCTAGTTGTATATCTGATAAGTAATTTTTGATTAAAGTGTAACTGTTTAATCGTAGAATCTGAGGAAGATCAAAACCGATGTTTAAAACAAGTTTTACAATTTTTTATTTATCAAATAAATCTTTAAAACTTGTTTCATGTGAGCAATTTTTGTGCGATATGTTTCTTTCTAGTTTCTAAGCAGTGTTGTTAATTTAAGCATCCTCACATATCGCGTTCTGTCAACAATTTACTAATCTCTTTGTTTGTTTCAATTTAGTTTTTTAGTTTTTTGGATTGCCTAAAAGTTGTTGTAGTTTATTTCCCGATGAATGAACCACTGTCTTACCAACACCACGGGTGAATCGAGGATCATATGAAATCGATACAAATTTCAAATTTTCTCTTTTATTTCGAAAGGTCGATGAAATTTGAAGCGTCTCTTAAATTTACGTTTCCTAATTATTTTATCAATTAAACTTAAAGAATATCCATTCCTCGCCGCTATATATCCTTAATCAATGCCTCTTCTTTTTCAAACCCCTCCTTAATGAAGGGGAAGCTTAATGGGCGATGAACTAGAAAATTAAAACTCGCCATTTTGTGTTGAGCACAATGGTGAGAATCCTTAGGAATATATCTTAGAGTATTACTATCTTTTCTGTATATATCAAATTCTAACTTATTTTCACTGTTTCTAATAATTATTAATACATCTAACAATGGTAGTTGTTCAGAATTTTCAATTTCATATGTGAATTTAATAGACGCGAAATGATTGTTTAATTTAGAGACAAATTTGTCAATATCAATGACTTCTGTATCAAACGCTGTAAAAATGTCATCCACATACCTAAGCCAAACCCTGGAAAAATAATCATATTCTTCTTTTGCTTCTGTTTCGAATCTATTCATGAAGAGACTGGAGACTGGCAACGAATGATGACAAAGAGTTACCCATTGCTGTTCCTTCATGTTGTTCGAAGAAATTTTCATTGAATCGAAATCAATCTAGTTTCATGCAAAGTTTAGTGAGTTGAAGATATTCTTTTGCTACATCTTGACTGAGATTGTTTGATTCGAGTAGACCCTTAAGGCATCTAGTGTTGCCATCAGGAGAATATATATCGAGGCAAAAGTTTTTGTCATTTTAGTTTTTTTTTACATCTCGACAAAATCGAAAGTTAAATTCCGTGAACGATATCGGACCACTTAATTAAAATACCTCTTGGGTTGTTTCAGTGATTTTCTATTAAATATTTCTCATATTTTTTATAGAAAAAAAGAAGGAAAAACGAAGGTTTTTGGATAAATAATTCCGTGTATTTATTTATTTTAAGTAATCAATTTAACTGCAGAGCAAAAAGTATTAAATTCCGCGTTAAATAAAAAAAGTCTTGTAAAAATTCATTGAGGCTTTAAAGTTCTACAGCTATTCAACGCTGATTTTCAAAATTCATTTTTCTATGAGAAACAAGCCAAAGACGCAATTTTTTTATTTTTTCTGAACTTCGGCTTTGAAAGTCCATAAAACTTTATAAACTTAATGATTTTGTATGTTTTCTTTTTGATTTGACACATACGATAGCACTTTTTCTGTGTAGTTAAATTCATTACGTATTGTAAAATAAAATTACGATATATACATAGGTAATTATTTAACCAAAATAGTCAATTTTGCACTAATTTCTCAAAGTAAAAAAGGCAACGTAAAACTCGTTTTCATGAAATTTATCGAAGCAGGCTAAAAAGTAATTGAACTTTCTAATACTTTTTACATAAATTAAACTGGCTAAAATTTGTTCGAGTTATGGAAGAAAGATTAAACCGGCATGAACTTTTGCTTCTGATAATATTACTTCTGTTTTATATACACACCTCTATTGAAATGTAAAAATTTTTTTGTGTATACATTATTTGCCTAGCTAGATAGTATCCTGATGTGAAATGTGAAATGTTCTTATAAGACTATAATTCTAATTCTAAAATTAGCTATTACTAAGATAAAGTTTTGCCGATAGCATTGCCTATCTATGGTTTTTCAACTGATGTAAATGTATACAATATGAAAAATATTAAAGTCTGTTTTAAAATCAAAATTCCTCAACCAATGTATTCATTAAAAATATTAAAATCTAATTATATATATAAAAAAAAACACTGACATTAATCTTAAAATTATTTATAGGCTCCTGAACCTGCAGAAAATTGGACGGGTATTCGAGACTGTACTAAAGATGGTAGTCCAAGCTTTCAAGTACATCAATTTTATAATACAATTGGCTCAGAAGACTGTCTGCATCTTAATGTTTATACTCCAGGGGTAAATATTTTTCTTGTTAGAAAATACATGCACCAATAATGAGATATTAAAATTATTCACTTTTTTTAATTTTATATCAAGAGTGGTCCAAATTTTCATTTCATTCTTTTTTGGCCACAGATTTCATGTACAAAAAAGAAGATGCAAATATATTAAACAACCAAATAGATTTAAATAATTCTCCGTTATTAAACTTGTTCAGATAACCTAATGCTGTTAATAAAAATCACACCATAATATAATTTACTATCTTAAGAAACCGCTACATTTAAAGACATAATATCTGTACAAATTATGAACTTATGATCAACCATAAAGTAACCGATCCTTCTATTCAGTTCAGTTTATATTTAAATGAAAGTAAAATCTGTGTATAATTTAGTTTACTTGAAAATATTCGAATAGGACGAAACTAGTTGTAAAAATAACAAATACCTAAAGTGAATATTAGAAAAGTGATAAGTGTTTATAATTAAAAAAAATATCTGATGTGGCCAGCACATAAGTTTCCTATACCAGTATATGTCATCCTGATGTAAAAAATTATTCTATTTAATTCTTCATTTAACTCAATTAAATTTTAATAGCGTACCTTGAAATGTTTCATTAAAATTTTTAAATAATTAATTATCAGCGTCATTCGATACTATCAATAATAATTTATGTCATATATTTTAATAATTTCTTCTTATTGACATTGACATTTTTGTAACTAAATTAGACGTTTCAAATTTCAAACTGTTAAATTTATCCTAACCCCATTTTATGAAGTCAAGTGTATAAAAAATTTAAGTTTACATCAGATGTATTTAAGCAATTGGAAAATACATTTTACTGGTTTGATATAGTAGACATGATTTATAATCTTTCATCAAGAATATATTTTTTTCTGAAGGCAAATACCAAAAAAGTTTGGATCCCCTAGACCTTCTTTCAGCTGGCCAATTTTGCTCATCATCGAATTTATCATTGAATTTGGCCTTTAGAACATGTGTACAAAATATGAGAGCTTTATCTCAAACACTGTAGCTGCTATCGCGATACTACAGACATGCAGACAAATTTTTTTCCGCAAAGTTATGTTTTTTCATTATAATTCGTCAAGACAGACATCATTCGGAAAAAAGTCAGAATGGATTCAGGAGGGTTCAAAACGTATAAATCAATCAAAATCTCGAAGTCGAACTATACTTCCTTATATTAGGTATAAGAAAGTAAAAAAAGAATTATTTATAGATTTTTACCAAGCTTTTGACTGTGTTTATCATTAGTTGTTAAAAGCCAAACTACGTATACAGGATGGGGCAAGAGTGCCTCGGACTTTGATATTTCGAATTCTACAATAGCTAGAAATTAAAAAAATACAGGTAAACTAGATAAAAAGTCTATAATTTTAGAGTATACAGTGAGCCAAGACAAAATTACAGGATCAAGTGACTTTTTTTAAAAACGGAAAACTATGTATATCAGTACATTTTTTGAAGCCTCTTTCTAGACTCCATTCATTCCTATATTATTGACTGATCATCTCCCAACTACTTGGATGTAATGAATTTTTTTGTTGAAATATTGTCATCTGCAGATGCATATTAAAAAAATTACACAATTATGGATTTTAAGAAAAACTTCAAGGCTTCAAAAAATGTACTGATATACATATCATTTTATTTAAAAAAAAAGGCACTTGATCCGGTAATTTCGTCACAATTCGCCATGTATGTTCGAAAATAATTTCCGGTTATAGACTTTGTTTGTATTTCTAGCTATCGTAGAGCTCGAGATATCTAAGTCCGATGCACTATTGCCCTACCCTGTATATGGTGCAAAATGTATTCCTTTAAACTTTTTATCCTCATGGCACCCTAATAACAAAAAACAAATTGTATAATTATCTAATGATGTGTCCATTAACAGTCGCCATGTAAAACAGGATATTCCTTAGGGATCTACATTTTTCATAAAGTTTGCTAACGATTTGAACAAGATACCTAATATTTTAACAACTTTTTACACTGATGACACTAATATTTTTATAGACAATTTAAATAAAGTAAAAATGTTGTAAAATAGTTTTAAGGTCTAATGCATTCTTCATTTGTTATGTCTCTGTACGCTTTTTAAATGTTAAAATAAAGAATACACAATACAATACAATACATTATTGTACTTATTAATCAGCCAATTTGAGTACAAGTGCAAATGCAAGGCATACTATGTATTGTATAAGAGAAAATAAATGTCTTAAAAATAGAAAAGGAAACAGAAAGGCAACAGTGAATGTTCGTTCTTTCCTAGTTTTTATTATTTTCTTTTATAGATATGTTACATAATAATTATTCGTTAAAATTTTTCTTATAAATATGATTAATACCTTTAGTAAGTACTACATATAAGTGAAGCATGAGGCATAAATGAATATTCAGTGTGGCTATGCCAATTGTTTAAATCTACATATTCTTGGTCATAGAATCAGTCTACTATGTTTAGAGAAGAATAAAAAATTAAGAGTATGAAATTAATTAAAAACCAGCAACATTATTCTTTAGTTACCGCAGGAAAATCAAGTACAAAATACACTACCATACCTGAAGCCAGTGATGGTATGGATACATGGGGGTGCATTAATAAATGGTAGTAACAAAAGCAGCATCCATGGACCGGAATTTATATTGGCTGAGGATGTAGTACTAGTAGTGATAAACTATCGCTTAGGCCTTTTAGGTAAAACACGCATTCTGAATGCATTTTTTTTAGTTAAAATAATTTTTTCTCTGCATAAAAATGTATGCAAATGGCTAAATTCTCAAATTCATAAAATGATTATTAATTAAAGAAAAATCATTTTCTATTTTCTTTAACTAATTCTTCAAGTTGACCCAACGATATCTCTATTCCTAGTCCAAAAACATTTCGAAGATTGTTTAAAAATTCAGTTATTTGGGGCGTTCGGTTCAGATATAATGCGACTATTATAAGTATCTATCTATGGTATATGGGCGCCTGCAGAAATATTGCCCAGGAGGGCCTTGAATTTTGCTTGATATTCAACGTCATGCATTTTCCCAGAACTTGAAATTTATTAGAGAAATAGGTGTTTTTTTATTTCTAATTTTGAATCCAAAATTGCTTTTAATTTATTTTTTTCTCCGGGGGGTACATTTTTTATAATGTCTAATAATAATTTTTCAATAACAATAGGCAATACTTATGATTTACCTACTAAATTATTTGAATTAAAAAACTACTTCTGAGGACTCTGAACTCTTTCTCTATTGTTACTCATTTTTAGTTTTAATTTCTAATAAAGCCCTTATAATTTAATTTAATTTTAATAATGGTCTCCGGATTCCCAGGGAGCCATGGTCCCTGCGGGCGCCTATGAGTATCTATAAAGTGTAGGAAATTAATGCAGTGTAGTCTTGGTCAAGTTGTGCGTATTTCGCTTTAATTATATACAGGGTATTCTATAATTAAGTACCTTCTTTTAAGGGGGTGATAGACCTACAGAAAAATAAGTTGAGTTGTATATAAAAATTTGCCTTAAATCAGTTCATCAGGGTGCTACAACCCTTAACGGGGTAAGTGTAATATAGTACAGCTGGCTCCACTATAATTTGATATATCTTTCCTGTATTTATTATCAAAACGTGCACGGTTTAAATACTAAAGCACACAATTTATTAATTGCCTCGTATGCTTGTAGTTATGAAATCCTCGCACCTGGATTGACTAGCACGTTAATAACTGTGAATTAGCGTTACACCATCTACAGGTCAGATCCAGATCGTAATTACTCTATTACGGATTCTGCTAGAGGTAGCGGTGTCTTACTGGTCATTAACAGAAAATATGTTGCCACAGAACTAAAATTAAATGACATAAGAATTCTAGTTCCGTTAATTGATATCGTTTGTGTAAAAATACAAATAAATTATAGATATTCCAGTATATAATTTCCAGAAAGCTGATTTTCATAACTTATATTCATAAATAAGGTATACAGACTTGTCAGTTCTGAAAAACTACAGTAATATCAATTCAGCTCGCGAAAAATTCTATGAAATACTATACGGTATTTGTGAATCATGTGTTCCGAAAAGCGTACCTCGCCCGGAAAGTACCCGCCTTGGTATAGTAATGTTATAATACAAAATATAAAAGAAAAAGCAAGACAACTGAGAAAATATAAGCGAACCGGGGATACCACTGCTCACAAAGCGTTTATAAATCTCACGTTTCAGGTAAAACGGAATATAGACACTGCTTATAAAAAATATCAAAACAGTATCCAAATTAATATAAAAAATAATGCAAACAGCTTTTGGTCTATTGTTAACTCGAAAAAAAGGTACAACAGCAATACCCGACACTCTAAACTACTAAAAAACGAGAAATACACTAAAACCTTTATATGAATTTTACTGAATTTACTCCACAGATGTTCTTTCTGATCTACGACAACTTAAACCTAAATGTACAAAAGGTCCTGATGAAATACCTGCATTTATTATTAGAGACTGCGCAAACGTTTACGTGGAACTACTTATAATAATCTTTAATCTATCAATTAAAACAAGTACATTTCCTAACATTTGGAAGAGATATCGAGTTTGCCCTATATAAAAAAAAGTGACAGACATGAACTTGAAAATCATCGCCTCATTACAATTATTTGGAATTTTGCTTAGGTTATGGAAATTGCTATACATAGAGCCATGTATTCCTATATTGAGGGACAGATTGTTTCTAGTCAGCATGGTTTTATAAAACAACAAATCCACTGTTACCAATTTAATGTGTGTGACTCTGTATATTTCACATTTTATGTGAATCGGCAGCCAGGTTGACGT